>JACTOM010000070.1:4355394-4370738 GCA_015832385.1 Elymnias hypermnestra
CTGAAGTCGCCGCCCAAGCTGTGGCACTTATCCAGGCGGGACACAGCCAACGAAATGTGAGTGTTCAACTTAATTTAAGTCGATCTGCAGTCCGAAATGTTTATACGCGGTACCTAGAGACTGGCGGCTTTGTTCGTCGCCAAGGAAGGCCACGATCTCGGGTAACAACTGAAAGGCAGGATCGATTCATCGTGACGACCAGCTTGAGAAATCGTCACCTTACCTCCATTGAGAGCATGGATGGCATTTAAGATAGATTTAGGAGGCAACACGCGCTATTAAATTGAACATGTTTTTTTATTCAATAATCAAGTGCATCAAGGCGCATACCCGACTTGTTAGGCGTAGCTCCATGTCGTGTGGTATTCTGAATTCAAATTTAAAACATTACGATCGAAAAAGATGGTAAAAAGTACCAGTTTTAAAACTGCATCAATAGTTTTTGTTCAATCTAGCAATAATATTTCGGTAGGGGCCATCGAAACCTAAACTCTAAAGTCCAGAAGAGTATTATAGAAGAAAGTTTTGGACATTGAATTTTTCTTTTTAATTTTAACAATTAATTTACAAGCTAAATATTACTGGACTGATTTAAAAATGTATTAGTTAGATATATATTCGGAAAGGAAATAATTAAAAACTATAGTCCGACTTAGTAGACTTTTCACTGTGACGTGATCGGTTTCTACGCGGCTGTTTTTGTATACCTATAGATAGAAAACTACATATTTTACATGAGCTTTCAATAGATAGTGCTGTACAATTTTTCGCAAATATAATATCTGAAAAACTAATCTGTCTTAATTTTAAATTTAATAACCTCAGTATTAGATCTTTTTATGCTTTTTATAATCATGAAAGCATTATAAAGAAATTTTTTCTAGTATATTACTGTCTAAAAATATATCTTTGATAACAGAACACCCAAATAAATTAAACGATACATTCCTATTTTGAGCCTGCTGATCTCTTATTTTTCTCACTCTAACAAATACTATACCACCCTAAGGAAAGAGCGAAACATATGTAAGACACTGTCTTCGTTTTCGCCGATTTGTACGGCCCTGTAAGTCGCTCACTCGCCTCATGGAAGCTCAAAAGTATGCACGTCTTTTGATACCCCCATTAGGATCAAGCTTTTTTAAATCTTTATACTTAGGACCGGAAAGTGTTAAATTAACTACAAGTTTAAAAAATGTATTAGGACTGGATTACATGAATAAAAATTTTTCTTTAACAATTAAAGATTTAACCTACATTTATTTAGAGAAAATGTAAGTCAGTAGTAGGAATGAAATAATGTTATAAATAAATTACTGTAAATGATGATAAATAATGTCATACCATGTATTTCTTCTCCATTCGCATTGGCTCCAACGGATATGAGATATTTTACAACATCCACATGGCCTCTTCCCGCTGCTAAGTATAATGCTGTCCGTTCACTTGTGTCACGAGCTTCCAGATAAGCCTCATGCTTGACTAGAACTTTTACCTCAAAAATGATATTTTATTTATTAGATCTAAATTCCATTAGACTCTTTTTGAATATATCACTACATTCTTTTTATTTAATCTTGTGAAACATTAACAATTTGTAGAACAGAAAATAAGTACTGAGTAAAATGTATAAATATGTCTATACACACAAATTATAATCCCAAAAAAAACCAGCAATGATATAAAATAACTGAAAGAATTAATATATAAGAATTTTCAATACGTCATTTGCATGCATAATATTTCATAGATAAATAATCATAATAAAAAATAACTTGTGACTATGAAAATTAAAGTATTCAAAACATCAGAACAGAAAAAAGAATTATAATCTATTGAGTTTTAATTTAAAGAATCGCAAATACCTAAGAAATAACTTACAAGTGTGTTTATAAATCTCATACCAGTTCTAGGAAACCTCTTGATGCTGCAAAATGTAATGGGGTCATTTTTTCATGCGATTTGTAATTGACATGGCTGCCTGCCACCAAAAGTTGTCTAACTATGTCAGGGTGATTTTTCATAACCGCTATATGTAGAGCAGTTAGCCCTTCGCCCGCTGTGACATCTACTTTACATCCTGATAATGGTGGAATTCCATTGAAACAGTAATATTATAACACCCCCACAAATGACAGAGATAGAACCCGTTACCTCTGCTAGAACGCCTAATGATGTTATTAAAGTTAAAAATCAAATATTAAGTTACGAATATTACTTCGCGCCCCGTTTTGAGCAGAGCCCTCAACGAACTTCGTCAGGTATGTAACTTCTTTATCACAATTAACCGTAATTTATTTAATTAAAGTCCAAACATTCATCCAATCGCACGCTTTTTTATCATCGAAAAGTTGTCAAGTTGGTCCAAGTGAACTACCAGGTAGACTCGACGAGGGCAACGTTGGCGTGACAAAAAAATAGAGGCTCACAATCGACGTCAATATAACACAATAGGTATAATCTTCACTTTTTCTTACTTTTTAGAATATGGAGGAAATTTTAAAAGACTCTTGTGTAAATAATACTTCAAATTATAGCATGAATTAATCATTGTTTCTTTTAATAGATTAAATAATTATAGAAATGTATACAGTCTATTTAAATGAATTGTTAATCTTTTGTAGTCAACTAGAATTATTGCTGTTTTAAATACTTGACAGTGATCACACCTGATGGGAAGTGATAATACAGTCTAGAATGGAAGCGCACTAACAATCTACTAGTAAGTGGTTATGTACATATAAAGGTTTTTAAACATCGTACCGGAACAAAAACCTCTTGCTTGCATTTTTGCTGGTAGTCACTGGCTAAGGCTGAAACCTACCACCACACCAGACTCAGACAAATTAGAAAACGCAATTCGTAACTATTTCATTTTAACTTCCAATGTTATATGATGTTTACACCCATTATATTGAGTCAGTATTTATATGCAAATACAACAAGGTTTGAATAATATACATATATAGCACAGTTATCTTCACTGCCACAAAATTTTGTAATAGCAACTCTCTTGAACCGACATTATATCTCAAATCAACAGCCTTTTATTGCAATACATGTATTGCACCTATATCAGCAGCATTATCACATAGTAGAATATGACATAATATTCTTAAAATAGTCACTTTCATAAGATTATATATGAGGGGTAAATTACCCCTAACCAGTTAGTGTCTGTTGAGCTTCTAATCAAGGGCTAACCTGTCAGCAATAAATAAAACGAGTGTGCTTCAGACCACATGATTGCAGTAAAACATATATATATATACCCAATCACACTTATTGGAAAGCTGTTGTCACACATTCACCAGCTCACTCCCGAAGTCAAGAGTGCATAAAGAAGTTTTACTTCAAAAAAGCCAAATAAATATATGTACAATACCTGCATCTAAAATTAATTTAACAATTTCAGAATGCCCTTGTTCTGTTGCATAGTGCAACGCTGTTCTCATAAAGGCATCTTGTTGATCAATTCCATTAGTTACGACTGAGGCAGAGGCAATGGCAGCACCAGTACATTCTAATATTGCTGCATACCACCTAAAACAGCAGGTGCTGGACTTAATACACTATTAAATATGATATATTACACTGGAACAATTTAATAGCTTGATACAGTTTCAAGATAGTAGCTTACTTTGTAAGAGGTAATTAACCTTATAATCTCTATCCACTGCATCAAGCTGGAATTCAAATACTTCACTTGATTATCTATGCCAATAGAGTGGTAACTGGCCTGAGCCTGAACCTCTTATTATTCCAGACTTCAGACAAATTAGAAAATGCAATTTCTGAAATTTACTCTTCTGGTAATCTATTCTACAACTTTTGTCAACAAAGTGGGCACTTGAAGCACTATAATAGGGAGGGCTATGACTTATATTATACCATAGTATAGTTTAATCTTTTTTTAAAATTTGGTTAAGAGATATGTAGATTGTTTTTTATTTAATCTCTGCCTAATTTTAAGAAACATGTCACAACCAATCCTCCATACATTAACTTAAAGCCCATTGTCAAATTTATAAATTGGGTTTTCAAGTACCTATTGAGTTTCTTCTCTGCTTCTATTAGGTAAAACCAACCAAACCTGTGGGGCATTTGTTACGAATCAACAGATCAATGGCCATTCAAATAGCTCATTAGGTCTAATATAATAGTATTAACAAAAAGTTGTACAGTAATAAATCGTTTATCATCACATCTTTAGAACATTACCTCATAAAATTAGGATTTTATACTTGACTCATTATATGTCAATACAATAATTTCATTTTTTAAATACATTTGCAAGCCTAAATAGTTGTTACAGTTCTGTTTGTAATTATTTTACATAAATAATGTGAACTTAGATTACTGGTTTTCTGTTAAACTGAGTATATGTATATTATAATTTTTAATTTAAAACACTTACTTGTACATAGAAGACCAGGTTTCATCTTCACTAGTAGTAGGTGCTACATTGAGTATTTCCTCATCCCACTCTAAATCAACATGAGGTGTGGAAGGTAGGGAAGGAGGGCTTACAGGTGACTTATGATCATCACTGCTTGAACCATCACTGTGTATAAATACAAAATAGCCTTGATTTTTATCTAAATTCTGAGTATTCTGCAATGGATCACTCTTGTAGATTTTGCTCTCTTTAGATGTTCGTTCACTGACATTTTTACATTTAACTACAATTTCATCATTATGTTCATTACTCTTCAGTTTTCTTTTATGAGATTTTAAATGTCTTCTTTTAGTGCAGCTCTGTGACACTGATTTCTTTGGTAAACAGCCAGCTGTACAAGCATCTATTAATATTTTTACTAAGTTCTTGGTACCAATTTTAGCTGCCTCCCCCAAAGATGTTTTTCCATGACTTGTAATTTTATTTGGATTAGCACCTGTAATATATTTTATATAAGCTATGGACATTATAGACATATTTGGCTGCAATCTAACCTGATAAGTGTTAATGTAGAATAAGGTGGAATGCACTTGTGTTAGACATACCTATTTACTCTTTAAAGGTACCTAAATTGTAAAATAGAAGCCAAAATTAACCGATTACTTTGATTGTTCTTTTTACTTGTGTTATATCCACATAAGGATGTAAATCACTTTCATTAATAAATTTAAAACTTAATATTATTTATTATTCAATATTTAAAATATGCAAATTTAATGTGTGCAAACTCATTGGTACTATTGATTTTAATATATAGGTTATTATTTTTATATTTACCTTGAGAGACTAAATGTAATACTGATTCAAGATCTTCTTGTAGCACTGCATCAAATAACCCATCTTCTAATGACTTATCCATTATTAAGATTTTTATTTATTCACCTTTAGTAAATACTTATAACATAAGAGATAACAATTTTAAAGATACTATTAATTAAAAATAATTTAAAATATTTATTTCGATATTCCGAAGGTGTTAAATTACAAATAGCAGGAAGGGAAAACTTTGACAATTGGCTAAATTTAATGCAAGAGTTTGCAATGAAAAAGAATCTGTAATCATGGAGTTTACCCTAGCACAATTTAATTGTTTACAAAAAAATAATTCCTTTAAGATTTTGCCTGTATCAAGCAGTATATACTATACATGTATTATCTATGACCTGAAACAGATTATTTAGAGAAGACACATTTAAATGATTCCCACAGACTATAACCACTCAACTACACACAGAGTAGTTTATACGTTATTAGTAAATTGCACCCTATATGTAATTCCTATATTCGATGTGAAAATAGCACTTATAAATTAAAATTTTACGATACGTTATATATTTGCGACAAAATAGCGTAACGTATTCCTTTTTTACGATTTATATTTCATGTATCTACAAATAATAAAATTAATATTCATGTAATTAACTAAATATTTAATTACATAAATATCAAATTTTCATTATGGGTAGGGGTAATTTCTTTTTTCTGTTAGATAAGGTTAGTTTTGTTGTGGTAAAGAGTAAATTAAAACTCACGAATCTGTTATAAATGAGGAAGATTTGAAACAGCTCAGTAGGAAACGATGTGAAGTAGGCCATATATAAAATATTTATTATATCCAGTATTATATACAATACTGGTGTATTGTAAATAATACTGAGTTAAATAAAATCCTAATTATTAACGTACATAGGTAATAACATTTTATAAATATAACACATAAAGCAGTTATGATGTGGACGTATATGTTCGTAATTTTTTACGATTATTATATTTTTAGATGTAACCAAGTTGTTATTCCCAGATGTATTGGAAGCGTACAGAACAATGAAGAAAATCGAACATTTCAACAACTAAAAGCTAGTCTATCTTTTTAGATTTAAGCTCGCGGAGAATCCATTTTGTGCTTGTGGCGACCAAACAGCAGAATCTGTGGAACACCTTCTAAAATGTTCAAAACTTAATAGGGTAGGGGCCAATTGCGAGTTCAGGATGAGTTCTTCTCTTACATTGAAGAATCTCGCTAGGACTATCAACAACGATGACTGTAGACCTGCTTTTATGGATTTTGACATAGTGTCATTTATTTTATGGTGCAGTACAAAGTTTGATCAGTTGCTACCGTAGGGCATCCAAATTGATACTTTCGAAAAGGATTTTTCATACACAGAGATGCATAATTTTCCTCTATATCGTTAATATAAAATACAGCCAAATATTATTAGTTAGTTTAATTTAAATTAAATGTTATTTATTTCAAATGGTACATTATATTTTAATATCTATGTTATAGCTATAAGTGACCTATACCAAATACCAGCTGCCAGTTGTCAAATTTTCGATATTTAATCTGTGATATTTATTTTTGGAAGACCGTGAATAGAGTGAAGCGAGAGTGAAGCGGATATAATTAAATAGTTTTTGTACGCAAAACTTATAATATTTTACAATTCATCTATGTTTTTAATAATTTCTGTATGCTTTTTATGCGTGCAGTTGTTAGCTTTTAATGACTTACAAAATCTTCCTATTTTTAGCTTAGAACGTTTACGCTATTTTCCTTGGATTTTTCGTCGTTTTGGGGAATACAGAGCTATTTTAAATAGTTGCATGTAAATATTACTAAAACGCTATTTTTACTTTACTGACTAAGAATATGTCTTCAAAAGGAACAATTGTTCATGCATTGTTTGGGTGTGGGCGTCATAAGTAATCTAGTATAGATATCATATAACGAAATGAATTTTGATGGTATTTTGTGATCATAAGATTCTTTTTTAGGAAACATGGTGATACGACTTACTCAGCATGTCGACTGAAAATTGCTTAGTCAAGGCCATCTACTCATTCAAGGGTAAAAACAATGATGAACTATGTTTCAAGAAAGGTGATATTATCACCGTCACTCAGAAGGAAGAAGGTGGATGGTGGGAGGGTACTTTGGGTGAGACAACTGGGTGGTTTCCTAGTAACTATGTAACTGAATTCAAAGGTTTGTACAGCATTAATATTTAATACTTATATTTTTGCTTTGAATATGTTATGGCTTTAAGTCTGATATTTATATTACATTCTTCAATTTCTGGTTATTCTCTTTGAATAGATACTTCAGGTTCTTTGACAACATCACCAATTCGAGCTGCTTCTGAAATCCAAGCTTTTAGGAATGTGGTCTTAAAAGATATAATTGATTCTGAGAAAGCCCATGTGGCTGAGATGCAGGGCTTAGTTAGTAATTTCCTACAGCCTTTGGAAAAAAGTGAAATGTAAGTTAATAATATTTTTTACAAACAAATAATCTCTCAATGGTTACCAAAATAAAAAATTTCAACTAATATCAAAGCAAAATATGATACTTGTATTGCTTACCTTGAATTTCATAATTAATACTATAGATAGTGGTCATATGACAGCTGGAGTATATTATTATTATAAATTTTTTTATTACCTTAAAATACTTTAAATTTACTTTACATTTATCTAAAGAAAAATGGTCAAAATTGAAGAAGCAATGCTTTGTTATTTTAGGCTGACTAAGGATGAGTTTAGACAATTAACAGGTAATATAAATGAAGTTCTCCAAACTCATGAGCAATTCCTTGCATTATTAGAAGAATGTGCTATGAAGACTGGGCCCGATCAACGAGTGGGTGGATTATTTCTGCAGTGGGCACCAAAGATTAAAGCTGTACATCAAACATATTGTGCTGGGCATCCAAAAGCAGTTTGTATCCTAGATAAGTACAAGTTAGTGTATTTTTTTAAAATTAATAGTGTCTTAATTTTAAACTTGATCATATTTATAAGTGCAGAGTTGTGTACTTATTACCTTTTGTAAATATATTATCAGTACCATAAATTTCAGAGAAGAACTTAACACTTGGATGGAAAATGCTGGTGCTGTCTGCCCTGGTGTTTTAGTATTGACAGCGGGCTTATCAAAACCATTCAGACGGCTAGGCAAATATCCTGCAATGCTGCAAGAACTTGCTAGACATGTTCATGAAGCACATCCTGATAGAGGAGATACACATAGAGCCTCTGTGGTTTATAAAGACATTGCTGTAAGTTAAAGAATATTTTAGCAATGAAAGTTTAAAAACTCAGTAATGTACATTTAATTGTAAAGCAGAAAGAAGTAGTTTGTAAAAAGTGCTCTTTCAGTCTAAATTTCTTATGTGAGGTCCTTCAGTAATGAGGTTAGGTTTGAAAGTAAGCTGATTTCTATATGAGGAAATAAATACTTAGTGACCATTTACCTTAGGAAAGGACTCACTTTGCTGTGGACTCACAATGTGTTGTGATTGAGGTCAATTAAGTTGTCCTGAATGGGTGTGTTGTTTGGATAATTTCAAAATTTACATAAGAATATAGTTTAAAAATAGACATTTATTTTATAAATGTATATGTGATGTTAAAAATGGAATGCATATTAAATAAGGCAATTATGTAAATTTGGCCTGCCAGGAATCAAAACCAGTGCCTTTGCTACAGAAGGCAATAATCACATCATTGCCCAGTAAGGCAGTCAGAATAAAACTATGCTGCTTAACGAGTTTCCAAAAGTCTTAATTATATTTGGAGATTGAATTAAATTTCTTTACGAATAAAGAAAAGTATATGTTGTTAATATACAGCCAGAAAAGCAAAAAATTACACAAATTAAAAAGAATAATCCTTATATGTCCTGAGGTTTCTCTTACCATCAATTATGCACTATTACAGAAAGTAAATATATATATATATATATAAGTTTGATTTTGTGATATATGTGATAATTTTTATAATAAAAAGTTGTATAATAATTGTACTTGTACAATTGATTTTTAGGTACATATTTTTTCATCTAACTATGATTGACATTTTCAAATCTTGATTATAAAACTAACATTAATGATTGTTTAGAGTGGTTGTGCCACATTAAGAAGACAAAAAGAGTTAGAGCTTCAAGTTGTAACGGGGGAAGTTAGAGGTTGGCCTGGTGGTGAGCTGACATCCCTTGGAGACGTCCTTCATATGGGCAGTGTGGCTGTAGGCCCTTCTCATCAGGATAGATATCTTGTGCTATTTCCTTCTGCATTGTTGCTGTTGTCAGTGAGCAAACGAGTTTCTGCATTTGTTTACGAAGTAAGTTTTTAAGGCATGCTTTTTATTAACTAATTAGTTATTAAAATGTAAATATATAATACTGTGTATATCTAAATAGATTTACATAGTATTATAGATTAAGATAGCAATGTAAAACAATATAATTTGATTATTTACTTTATGATGCTACTAACTGTTCCTGGTGGTATCTCACACACATACATACATTTGTGATGTGATGATCAACATCATGAAAAAGATGATTGTTCAAATCTTTGATAAAATGATCGTATTATAGAAAAATATATAATAAAAAGCAATTTGAAGCTTTAAATTTATAATTTTCATTCAGCATTCTTAATGAATATGAAGGAAAAATATTTTGATCGATATTGTTTTTAATTTAATTACTTAAATTTTTGTTCCTATTTAATCACTATATGGATTAGATAGCCTCTCTATTTAGCTTCAATTTCGTCTTTTTTTTGTCAAATTACGACCATTGCTGAGTTTTTGGACTTAGAATGAAAATTAATCACTTTCACTTTGTTCAACCATATAACTTGAATAAATGCTTTACGAGGTCTTAGGATGGCTTGATAGTATTTTTTTTAAATATAAAATATAAGAAAGAAATACTTTTTATTATAAAATTAAAATAGGACTTTTAGTAAATCACATATCACATTGAGAGTTTTAGGAAAATGAATAATGTTCACTGTGCCTTTTTTTTAGGACATGATGCACCTAAAATCTCTATTTGATCCATCAAACTGTAGTTTTTTATTTGTTTTTTTTTTAATTAAGGTTTTTTCACACCAAAGACACTCTATAGTGTACCTGTGGTGACAGTGCCAACTTCTTTAAAGTAGATATAAATAAACAAAAATCTTTGTTTCAGGGATGTCTTCCATTAACAGGTATTACAGTTTGCAAACTTGATGATACAGAAAACAGAAAAAATTCATTTGAAATTAGTGGGCCAATGATTGATAGAATTGTAGCTGTTTGCCAAACAAGAGCCGAAGCTGATAATTGGGTCAGCTTACTTCAGAAGCACTCTAATAATAGTAGTCCTTCCCATGAACCTGCACAACCACAATCTTTACCACATGTAAGTACTGTATTTTTTTATAATTGTTAGCTGCATTAATTTATATGCAGATCAGCATCAGCGTTTTTGTACCATAATTTGGAACAATATTATTATTTATGTTTTTATTGACAAAATTATTTTACTCCAGTTTAAAAACTATTGATTGTTTATAAGTTGTTATATGCTATGATTCTTTAAATTTTTAAGTATTTGTGCAATTGTTTTTAAATATAAAGTATATTATAATATGAATCTGTTAGGTTCATTTAAATAAATTTAATCTTATATAATTTATTTCTCATATAGTTGACCCGCTCTCCTTCTGAAGGGGCTTTATCTAGCATCAACTGTAGTAGACGCAGCCTCTATCATGTTACTCTACCGCCACCTAGCTATCCGTCAGCATCACCCTATTATTCTTTAACGAAATATTTCGCAAGGTTGGTAAAGAAAAAAGTTATCACAAGACAAATGCTACGTAAACTTTTACACGAAAAGCCGTGGGCTAAAGCATTTGAATTAACGGGATATCCGGTTAGGCGGAGACACAAAAATCATATTAAACTAAAAATCGACGACGATGGTACTATAGCTACAGAAACAGAATGCTCTGACAGTGATAGGAATTCTGAAGAAGACAGCGAGAGGGAGATGGAAACTACAGATTACTCCAACTCCAGCTGCACAGACGCTGAAGCCTCTAGTTCTAACAATAATCTGATAATCAGACAAAATGCTATAGATAGTATTGGGCCGAGGACAACATCATCATCATATAGCAGTTGGGGAAGTAATTTTGGATATGTACGCTACTTCGATACATCGAATGATATGCATTGTGATGTGCCACAAACCACAGTAATAGGTGATTGTATGAAGAATATATTTGTTTCCCTCCCTTCAGACACAGATCTAAGAGATTCAAACGATAACAATTTACAGAGATCATCCAGAGCAAAAAATTTAAATGTTAGACCCTATAATCAACATTCCGATAGTGCTGAAAATTCTAGTTTTGAAGTAAGGAATTACATGGGCTGTGAGGATTTGGTAAATATGGATCAAAATATTCAAATAAATACTATTGGTACCGAAGAAAGTGACTTTATACCCACACGTCAAAGTTTTCCAAACTATAGTGCTCGAGGTGATCTGAAGCCTAAGCTGTGGAAGTCCAATGAGGAATATTGCAATTACGAAGACGATGACAACAATAACTTTATTATGTCAGATTTACTGCAAGTTCTAGATCCGCCCTCGCCTAAGAAATGCCGAGACTTTCCTATTGATTCAATTATCATTGACCCTCCACCAATGTTTCGCAACGAAGATGAAGATCTTAAAATCTTAAACGTTAATCTTAATGCTAATATACCTTTTCGAAAACATTCACTTAATTCAGATAAAAGAATTAGGAGGTCAATGTCCAGATCTATGGTAGAAACTGAAAATAAAAAGAACACTGCACATATAGAGCGAATGAGTTCTCAGTCAGAGACTTCTAAAATTCGGCGAAAGTGTGAATGTTGTAATAGATCATTATGTCCAAGTCCTAGATCTTCCGACTCTGGTGTTGCTGGTAGCTGTAACTTAGCCTCACCCGAGTTAAATATGCACGGAAACGATTCAGATAGTCACGAAAAAACATCAGACCACATGAAGGATTCTCTTAATAGTTTGTCTAAAAACAATTTCGATCATCGGAAGTTAACTTTGTCTGAAATTGAGGCAGCTAATTATGAAGATCAGTGCAGATGTACGTCACCCTTTGGTTCAACTGCAAGGACGTCGTGTGTTACTAGCGTCACTTCGGAAACCAGTTTCGACGTAAAAGATTTGTCCGATACAAAAGTTATATCAACTTTTGCAGCCAATCCTCCTGTGGCTTCGCCGCAAATAAAGAGGACTTCTATTCGTCGAAACATTGAAAAATATGTCCCAGAAATTAAGCTAAAGCCAGAAGTACCACCACGTATTTATCGAAAACCCAGTACTCACATGGAATGTCCTAAGAATGTTAGGCAACCTGTTCCATGTCAGTGGAGTACGCTGAACATCACTGAACGATCAAAGCCTAGCTTACATTATCACATGCGAATTTACCGAGAAAAATCCGATGAAAATATGAGTAGGCCATCTCGGAAAGATGCTATCCGTAATTGCGATATTTATAAAAAAAGTATTAAGCATAGTGATGAAAAATCACCAGGTCCACAAAAATCTCGTTCCCGTAGTGAAGACTTATCAAAAATACAGAGAGGTTTAACGGAAGCACAGACGGGTTTTATGGTGTATCGTTCAGACTTGTATGCGCACTGGTGGATGAAAGCCAAATTACCGATAACCGTGGTCACCGACTCAGGCAAGGATAATTTTTTTGTAAAGAAAACTGTTTGTGTTTCACTGGTTTGAAGATATTGTTGCCTTTAATTTCGTAACACTAGATTAATATTGACATTAGAGTGACCCCAGTACTACAGTGCTTTACTTGATCATCCTTGCCTGTGTTTATTCATTTTACTAACAGAAATCAATCACTGCAAGTAGATTCATATACTAACGAAACTTATTGTGCATGGAAAGGCTTATTATATTCGCCCATGTACGAAATACTACATTAAACTATTGTTAAACTCCAAATGAATTGGATATGCTGAAGAAATGTATAATAAATTTTAATTTGAACTTTTTGTCAGTATTTAAATATAAGAACAATCGTATGATAGTAGCGTAATTTCGCACTTTTAAGTTTTCTGAAGTAAATTACAAAGGATCCTCTATTTTAAAACACGTACAAATTCCATAGTTATGGTTAATTATAATAATCGGTCAAAGATTTATTCATCTTTGTATTTACGAAGTTCATTTTTCTCCTGCCTATAAATTAGAATAAAGGTTTTTAAAGTGTTTATCATAATATTTTTTATCATGACATTACTTGCTGTAACTGACTTTAAATATCTGTTTCATAGTGCAAATTAAACTTACAAATTCTATTTCACTATTATATTTGTCGCATTGACTTCTTTAAATATTCCATATTTAATAATAAAAATGCTATTACAATAGCTTCTCAAATAGAAACTGCTTACTTATCCGGAAAAATGATAAAGAGTATGCAAAGGGAAAATCGCCAAATAAAGTTAAAACTTGTGTTTTAGTATTAACAAAATTTGTCTAATTATTAGCATTATACTGCTTACTACAGGAGAAGTTGGGAATTATTTGTGTGTTCTACAAAATATTTTTTTGTATATAGATTGTACAAACCGACATAACATATTTTGTAACCTACAATTTCAGATGGTCGTTTTTTTGGATATATTTATACTTCTAATCAGCTACTTGACCATCAAGGCACAAGGATATCCAGTGCAAAATCAAAGTATAACGTTAAAAGCTGTATTGTTTGATATATTTTGAGACTAGGATGGATCAAACTTTCCTTCGCTAGATATACTTTTTATATTAAAAAACCACGGAGCCAAATATATTGTTTACCCTATCTCTCTATTTCTAATGTATGAGTAATTGTCACACTCATCCGCCTAACGCGCAATAAAGAACTTTGTTTTAATAAATCGTAGAAAATATAACACACAAACACGAGTAAATGATTACAGTGTATTTGAAAATTTCTGTCCTTTTCAGATGGCCACGAGCGACAGTAACAATGAGCTTTCATCGGGCCTTACAAATCATAAAAGATCACATTCATTCAACAATCATCAAAGCTACACTCAACACACGCAACAGACTCAAAAGACCAAACAAAAGATTCAATCGGGCCGCTGGCTCCTCAACTCCTGCGACTCGCTCGATCAATCACCCGCTAAACCAAACAAAGTACCCATTGGAAAAAAGTTCTCATCTGTCGACTTCATCGACACAGCCGACTCAAATTATAGCAGCAAAGGTAAGTTGCATGAAATGAACATGGTGCGGAGAGAGGTGGCTTTAATTAAATTCTAATTACTACTAGTTAGTCAATCGGACGTTTAGTAACGTTCGAATTGGCTTTTATTACAATTTTTCGGCCCATGTTTCCACCGAATGGGCCGAAAAATTGTAATTGGAAACATGGGCCGTGTTGAGAACTCTACAGAGATGCCGAATTGACCACCGGTACATACACGTGTTGAAGTGTTTGTACGAAAACGCCACTATGTCAGTCCGTATACAGGACCAAAGCACAGAGTCTATCCAACTGCAGCGTGGAGTGCGACAGGGAGATGTTATCTCCCCGAAGCTCTTTACTGCGGCGTTGGAGGACCTGTTTAAGCTTATGGAGTGGAACGGACTGGGCATCAACATCAACGGCGAGTACATCACTCATCTACGGTTTGCCGACGACGTGGTCATTATGGCAGAGACTCTGGAAGATCTCAATGCAATGCTCGATGACCTCAGCGGAGCTTCTCGACAGGTGGGACTAAAAATGAACATGGATAAGACGAAAGTTATGTCCAATATCCATGTTCCGCTCCACCCAGTCATCGTTGAGAACTCTACACTCGAAATTGTTGACGAGTATACATACCTGGGACACATAGTCCAGCTAGGTAGGTCCAATTTCGAGAAAGAGGTCAACCGCCGAATCCAACTCGGTTGGGCAGCGTTCGGGAAATTCCGGAAGACGTTTTCGTCCAATATCCCTCAGTGCCTGAAGACCAAAGTCTTCGAACAGTGCGTGTTGCCAGTGAT
>JACTOM010000070.1:4372016-4525025 GCA_015832385.1 Elymnias hypermnestra
GGGTCGCCACTCCAGCACCTTCGGGCCCCAACGTCCATCGGTCCGTCGGACTATGTGCCCCGCCCATTGCCACTTCAGGTTCGCGATTCGTAGGGCTATGTCGGTGACTTTGGTTCTGCTACGGATCTCCTCATTTCTGATTTGATCGCGTAGAGAAACTCCGAGCATAGCCCTCTCCATCGCACGCTGAGTGACTCTGAGCTTCCGCATGAGGCCCATAGTCAGCGACCACGTCTCAGAACCGTAGGTCATCACTGGCAACACGCACTGTTCGAAGACTTTGGTCTTCAGGCACTGAGGGATATTGGACGAAAAAGTCTTCCGGAACTTCCCGAACGCTGCCCAACCGAGTTGGATTCGGCGGTTGACCTCTTTCTCGAAATTGGACCTACCTAGCTGGACTATGTGTCCCAGGTATGTATACTCGTCAACAATTTCGAGTGTAGAGTTCTCAACGATGACTGGGTGGAGCGGAACATAGATATTGGACATAACTTTCGTCTTATCCATGTTCATTTTTAGGCCCACCTGTCGAGAAGCTCTGCTGAGGTCATCGAGCATTGCATTGAGATCTGAATATGTGTACACCTAAATAACGTGTTGCTCATATGACACATCACCATTTAAATGAAACCACTTTACAAAGAGAAATTTACATTTGTACCGCCGTACCCGGGATCGATTCCGTAACCTTGTACGTTACGGGTCGGTTCCTGGTTCTTTTGCCACCCCGCTATCACAGTGTAACATCCAGCCCTCAGAATGGGAGTCGCTTGCAGTAGATCGGGCTGAATGGAAACTCCTCGTTAAGCAGAACACCAACGCTTTCGAAGAGGTGCGAGTAAATCTACAAGAGCGAAATAGATATAAAGTCAGACCACCTTCGGCTATAACATACAATTATTGCGGTGTGTGTGCTCGCTCATTTCTAAAAAAAATTGGTGTGCTCGCTCATTTCTAAAAAAAATTGGCTATATTAGTCACATGCGAGCGCACGGAAGAGCAACGGGACCAACGTAAAGATTCCATAAAAGCAGTCGTTGCAGCCGAAATCGGCTAGGACCTTATTATTATTATTAATATTGCAATGCAGCAACAAACGTAAGGTTATTGCCAATTGATTACAGACAGTTATATATTCTGCCATAAATCGCACCCTTACTGTAAGCCGTTGAGGAGTTCCATTGATCTTCATATTTAACAACGACTAGCACTTGACCATACCGACGTTACGGTAGGTGATTCAAATTCTATGAGAGACGAGGCCTGTCCCCTGTACTGTGAAAATAATAGGCAGTTATTTACTCCATACCATAATTGCTCCCGGGATATGCAGGTTTCCTCACGATGTTTTCCTTCACTGAAAAGCATTAAAAACGATCAAACTCGTAATTTTCCTTTATATAAAGAGATACTTGGCGGGGTTCGCTGTGGATTCGAATCCCTGATTTCACTAAACGACATTTCACGCGTCGCATCAGTAGGCCATCATGACTTTTGCTATTTACGACGTTTACCTTAATTATGTCACATCATAATCAAGCAATAAAAACAATTGTACAGGATGGAGTATAACATGTCTTCGTCCAGCGCCTCCTCTGCGGCCGCAGTCCTTTACAGTGGGATCCGATGAAAACATTGGTCCTACGCATCCATATGCTCCACATCAACGAAAGTCGAACTCCTACGAAGAAGACGCTCTCATACTGAAAGTTATCGAAGCATATTGCACTTCGGCCCGATGTAGGAACGCAGTGAGTTCTGGTGAGTTAACGTATACTAATATAAAATTAAAAACTAACATTCTAACTTAAAAACAATTAGGTATATCCCCTCTTTTTTACATTTTACTACATACAACATCTTTATACACCACAATTTTATTGTATTATAATTTTTTTTTACGTTTTTATAATTATACGCATTACAAATATCGCAACATATGCCTGTATCATAAAATAATTATGGCTCATTTAGTATGTGATTTAAGATAAATCCTGTGTTAAGATAAATCTTTTTACATATCTGTTAGTTATAAACAACAGTTTTTTTTTCATTAACTATCGATATTGTCAGAGTTTTTTAAACACTCCAAAGAATAAAATATTTCTTTTATTCTATTTTCATAGTATTGGTTTTCATACAAAATATTTTTTTTATCGTTTTACGATAACATGACTGCCACCTATAAGATTTAAATTGAATGTGATTAGATATATGCACTTTTATTGATTAATAACATTTTTACTAAAAAATTACCTTAACCTATTTTTTCCATTAAATGCGAATATATTGCATATAAAATTATTGAAGGAAACAAAATATTAAAGTCCGTTTAATCTTAATATTTTACATTCCGCTACTCATACATTCACATATATATGTATTTTAATAGTATATATAATTTATGTACCTATTACATCAAACGAAGTCCGAATACCTTTTAGTTGTATAACATAATTATACATGTTAAATGGTTATACTACTAACATAGATTTAATTATTATACAGTACCCAATATACCCCTGGAGATATTCGAGTCTACAAGGAGGCGACACGCAAAGACAAGAAACCGTATAATCAGTTGGTTATTAGAATAAAATCTGATCTGTATATAAACCAAATATGACTAACCATTTTACACTAGCGCTTGCAAAGTATATAATACTCGTTATACTTGATGTTCGTTTTGACATGCGTAATCAATGTTTATTCATACTATAATACTCAATAATATTTCTCGCATATAATGTAGCTATGTTAAAAGGCACATACGGTGTAAGTGCATGACTTAGCATGCTTGATCTATCCTATTAGCATTATAATCACTATTTTATTAGCTCTCTCTAGTTTAATAATATAGATGACAAATCTCATTTATTTAAATATACGTATATAAAAAAAATATTCAGTACAAAGTAGCTAGTCATTGTTGTTACGTAGACGTTATTATCGTCAGTATTTATTTAAAGTAAAGATATATTTAATATTATATTATTTTAGTTCAGAGCTTGCTAGAATGCCAAATATATTGTACAGCAAACCAATATAAGTAGAAATAATTGCAGAATTTTTTACAAGATATTTCACTCTTATATTGCTATACTAAACAGTGAATTTCGTATACAATCAACAAAAACCACTATTGAAGTCGCCGCACATCAAAACTATTTCTGTATAACGTTATGCGTCCGTAAACGACTAACACACCGTCCGCACTATCCGCTATGACGGTAGTCTGAATGTTTCTATTTTGTTACATGCGGCTGCCTTTATATCGCACCTGCAGTGGACTGCGGTCACTTTTCTGTCGGTAAAGTACAATATCACGCACTCGCTACTAACATACCACATTTAAACTATTCCAAAATACCGGTCAGTCAGAGGAGCGAAACACCAGAGCCGATCGGTAGACCTACGACTACTAAAGTAAGACGTAACAAAAGTTCATCAGCAGCAGATGCATATTTGTACCATGCACCGGAAAGTCGGAGGCTGTTGTCGGAGCGAAAGTTCCAATTGAATCGCTCGAATCCTAATCTTTGGGATTGTTCTGAGCGTCGAAGAGCGAACTGGATGGGAGGATATGAGCGACGTAGTGGTTCGCAGCCGAGTTTAGTGCCACTTCGTGCTACGGTGACCCCGGTACCAGCGCCTCGTTCAGCACGCTCGTCCACTTGGTGTTGCGGGACTTTCGTCAAACAACTCACCAAGTCACACCACTTCGACTGACACTAAGACCCTCCTCCTGTTTGAAGCTCACGATTTCCCCTTGCATTTTACTGGCCCATGTTATCGTTCGTACCATACAGCTACCGCACTTTTTAACTACATTTGCGTGATTGGTCGTTACGAGTGTCCAGCTTTTTGAATTGTTCGTTTGTTTATTAACTTTATAGAAATCTAACCGCGCTATAACCAAATAACACCAATTGAAAACATTATGGTGATGGAGTTGAGACGCATGACCTCATACTGTTTTAAGTGCCATTTCGAAAAGGCTTATGCTAGTAACGTTATCTATGTGAACATAGATTTGTTTATTGTAATATATGATTAGTGCATGTGTGCAGTATTACTCGATTATTAAAACTTTTATAAGTATCATATGGTGCATTCATTATTTATATGTGCAAAAGTGCATGATTTTGTGTATAAAAATATTTGTTTTTGTAGCTATTGGGTTTTTCGTGTATACTTTATAGTATTGAGTAGTTTTAATAGAGTATATTTATTCTACATATTGTGTCTTATGATATATTATAATATTATACATTTTATAAAGTGCTTTTATGAACTCTTGTGCTTATATAGGACTTATAGTTTAATATGTATTTCATTACATAAATGTGCTTTTAACGGATTTCGTCCTACGTTCTTTATTGTAATAAATATTTATAGTATTAAAATGGTTTGTACGTTATTTTTTGTAAATGTTGTTTTGGAAAATAATGTAAAACTTTCCGTTATAACGTTAAATAAAATATTAAATTAACAAAAAAATGGTCACGTGGATTGTAGATGGATATTTTACCAATGGGCTAGTTTTGTTTACTATGACCTGCGTACTTGAAACTTCAATACAAATTAGATATTTTATTACGATATAGTAGTGTAGTAAACTAAATGCGTTATCGAAATGTCATGAATCGCAATTTCTATTATGTTATAATAAATCCACATAAATTGATATGTGATGTGATCAAAGACGATCATTTAAATAATCCTTTTGTAGTTCTTTAGCGGCCAAAAGAGAGCTTCCAAAATATTTATTTGAACTTTATTCTTGATGTATAAATTGATTGTTTATTAAGATTACTAATCAAAAAAAAAACAATGGTTGTCTGTGACAACTTCACACACAACCATTTTTTTACGTACGATAGTTTTACGTGATAACCTCATAAGGAAATATTGATGAAAAATTGTTGTTGTAATATACAATGGAAAAAGGCCGATCGCGCCTCTCTATCGCTCTTTCCGCGCTCGTGTGTGCACGCTCGTCTCAAAGGTACGCAACGTATGCTTTGCAGTGCGTGCAGCCGGCGCTCATCGATTTATAAAACGCTATCACGTCAAAAAAAAATATACAGGTTACCTACTCTTCTTCTATATACGCACAGTATTATTTCGCCTGCCGATAAAATTGGAGTTGTAAATTAATAGTTAAAGTTTTAATATTAGCCATTCTGAACTACTTAGTGAAATTAGTAGGATGAAATTCCTTTGTGTCCCTTTCTTTTAAGACCTAGACAAGCTAGTTTAAAACTAGTTAACTGAATAAAACAAATTAAAGTCAATTCCTTACGATACCTATCACGGACTACTTAAACAGGAGTAAACTTTTTTGAAAGGTTTAATACAAATTTTACCCAAATGCGAGTATAATTTTATTAAACATATATAATTCGTTCATATTTAAAAGTGCATCAACATCAAATGCCCTCTTCACCTTAAGTTTGAAAAAAGTTAATTCAACTTGAGTGGATGAATAAATAATAAATCAATTTTAACAAGATTATTATTCTGGATGTAATATTTGGAATTGAAATATTAATAAATACCTCTTACGGGTTTTATCAAAATAAGTATATCTGCCGTTTGTTTCTATATTGTATATAAAATTATTTCAAAATTAATTACTGAACGTTACTATCGGACACGTATGCAATAAATCTTATATTGGCTTGAGTGTATTGAAATTGGACGCTGTGGAATTGAACATAATTACAAATTCTATCGGCGAATTAACTAAAGATAAAGTGGATTCCCAAATATGTGTTCGTGAACGGTTAGCTAAATATATGTATTATCAATATGTTTCTGTAATATTATATACACAATACATTATGTTCTTTATTCTGGCGTTACCATTGAATGATACTATTGCTACGTAACTATTCTTAGTTCCTGTTTTTTCGATATTAAAATTTGACCTATAATAGATACTTTCCATATTTCTGACATATTCTGATTTACGACATAATGCTTATTGATAATTGTACGCTACAAATGTTATCTGTTATAACGTTTCATTATTTTAGCATCATTCAATGAAGTTTATCCCCAAATATCTTGTCTTGAACATTTTTCATATTTTTTTAGATTACGTAATCCTATATATATCTAATTAAGTTTCTGTCAGCAAAGATTAGTATTCAACATTTTTATTGTTATATAAACGTTATTTTTCAAGTGAATTAACTTTAATGTGACATGGTCAGATATTCATGAGGCACATAATAAAATTTCTTTCTTGCTACGTATTTTATAAGTTTCTTATTCTTGGGGTATTCATTCGTGTCGCCTCGAGAAGTCGGGGAATATATTATGACAGTAAGTCTTCCATTGAATTTTGTGTTCAGCGGTTGATTGAACCATCTTGCTTTATATCTGCTTTTTTTACTTTGTATACTTTTGGAAACTATTTCTGACGATAAAACTATGCGAAAGGCTGCAAGTAACATTTTTATTTACTGCTTAACCTAAATCTTACAACGCTATTCGCGATGTTCTGATGAAAAAATGACTGTATTAAAAACATTTCCAATTGACATAATGGTGCAGAATTGAAGCCTAAATTTAAAAAAAAAGTTTCTTCGAACTCAATTTTCAACAAAATAATATACCAAACATTCTTTGATTTGTTAAATTTTTGTATGCTTTCACTACAGATGGTTTAATATTTATGAAATATACATAATTAAATAAACATTAAATCTGTGGAACAAAACTCTATGCATTAATAAAGTTTGTAATTTTAAATAAAGTAATATAGAAAATAGCGAAGTTGAAGCTTATGAACAACAGCTGTTATTTGAGTGTGCATACTCACTATGTAATCAGAGTGGACTGGTTTGTGCAGTGCAGCCATCATATGCATTTGTTAAATATTTAACGAGCGCACTTTGTACTGTTTCCTAAGTAAGCTTAATACTGGCCTACTATAATTTCATCCAACTTATCCCATTTACAAAGCGTAGTTTTCCGCCTTTTGTCACCATTCGTAAATTGAAGCGGGTAACATGTGTGACTTCCCTTGCTCTTTCTATAATTGTTTCAATTGAAATTAGATCTCGAATTGGGTCGGCCGTAATAATGCAATTTTAGTACGGTTTGTGTTCCGCTCGAACTAAATATAGTCTCGAATGAATCAATATGAAACGCTAGATGCTAATCGAAATCAATACGGCAATTAGGGTTCCAGTGCGTAAAGCACCTTGATATTCACAAGTGCAATTTACTTTGAAATTCAACAAAAGCCAAACAAAAATATGTATGTATGCATTATTTATACTCTTGGTGTTTTGGAATATATGCTTAAAGCAACTCTTGTATAACAAATATATGAGTTATTACCGTATCTAGCCTAGCGAACCATACATACAAAATCAGTAACGTGAAGATGCTCCGAAATACCAAAGCAATAGTTAATAATATTTATACATATGTTTTTATTTATTGTAGTCTATATTTACTAAAAAATACTTATAGTATGTCATCATGACCAATAGCAAAGAATGAAACATGTTTTCGTAAGTTCGTCAGTCTTAACTTTTGTCCGACCTAATCTCGGAAGCCATTTCTTTGTGACGTTTTCTATTGGTCTAGGGGCGTATTCTTGATGAAATAAATTACAAGTAACTTTTGCATTAATTAGCAAAATTATAATATTATGTAGGAAGTTATTTTAATGTATAAAATTAAAAAAATACGTCGCATCGTTCTCACTATAGATATCATTATACACCTGGTTACTTGTTTAATGCGTCCCAGTGCGTTAAAACGATTTCCATAAAGCTGGAGCGTTTAAAGAATGGGAGTCGCCGTCGAGTCCTTACATTATAGAAACGTAGGCATCCTCATTCGTAATGAGCGCTGTCATTAATTTTCGGAATGCTATTAAATATTTTATGAAACTATTATGACGTCAATCTGCTCCTTTGTTATATTAATATTAGAACTCCGATAAGAAAATATTTTTTTGCCGAATAATCTTGTAGTAATGACTTATTTATTACTAGTTAATTGCTCAGGACATTTTGCAACGACGCACACTGTGTAAACAGACTATTTTTACATATAATTATTTTTTCTGGATGTATGTGACTGAATTCCTCCGGAACGGCTAAATCGAATGCCGAATGATCTGGTAACATTTATGTATTTGATACTTATAACAATGATTAATAATAGAGTAATATATCAGTTAGATATAACGGAAAATTAATGAAAAAGTCTTATATACAGACGTATTCACTCCATACAAAATTTCGATTAATGGAATATAATAATTTTATTAAACGTATTGTAGGGCGAATTTTATTTATTGTTTACTTATATGAACTGTATATCGCAAGCAAGATAAAGTATGGGGGGTAATTTTTTGTACATTTAAACGCCGATACTAATAATTGTCAATAAACGTGTTAGATAAGTTTATTTACATTAAATAAAAATTTATTAATGGATGGCCGTGTTAGCGGAACGAACGAGCCAGAAGTGGTTTAAAAAAATTCCTTCTGAAATTTGGTCAGACATGCCAAGCTTTTGTGAGCTGATTTCCAGAAGCAAATTTTTTAAACCACTTCTGGCTCGTTCGTTCAGCTATAGCACCCTCCCCAAACGCAACGCATATCTTATGACAAGCTTCTGCAGATTTACTGCCAAGTTGAAATCATATAGTAAACAGGCTCGAATTATTGCATTTGACACGGCCGTACTTTACCAAAATGTTTAGTTTTATTTAAAGTAAACAAGCTTATCTAACTACATTTAATGTTACTTCTTAATATCAACATTTAGATGTACAAAAAAATACTCCACTACTTTATCTTGCTTGCGATATACAGTACATACAATAAATTAAAGCTTCAGGAACTTTTTTGGTTGCCTAATAATATTCATGTTTATATACTTTTACATTATTTTCACATAACAATACAGAAACCACTTGTGTAGTGAAAATCAAATTATATGTTTTATACGTTCAGTAATATTTTTGTTTACCTTTCTAATATTGACTGTTTTGCGGTTAGTGTTTGTTTAAATACAACTCTGCAAAATTACTGCAATATTTGCACTGAAGTTAACCAAATCACTTAAAATCCATTGGGTTTACTTAGTGAAGTTGAACTGTGGTTAGATTTTGAAGCATTACTAAATACAAACCGCGTGTTCAGTAAGAAATTGCTTGAACGTGCTATAATTGTCAATTATTTTCTTAATCTAAACTACTCATGTAACATAATTCCTGCTTGTTTTGCAGATAATGCATCCATACATGTCGAGCGCCGTTATTCTATCCCAAATATTTGATAGTCAAGGGTTTTTAACCCGATGTTGTTTAATAATGAATCAGTTTAGGTGAATATTGTCACTGTGACAAATTAACTACTCATGATTATTATAAAATGAGAGATGACTGACCGATTTCCAGACACTAGCGAGATGTCGGTCGGATCGGATTTATATGAAAAACACTGTTACATTGTTTGGAAAAAGTAAATCACTGTCCCTATACTTGGACTTTATTTTATTACATAGTGACGTCAGTGATAGTGATGAGGAAAGCGAAAGGGATGCTTTTCTTAAACCGTACTAACGTACCCCTCTTATCTTACAAGTATCATGTTTTAAACCAAAAATAGCTTTTTCAAAATTTTATCTGCGTAGCTCCTCTAAAGATGCAACGCTAAATAGTATATCTAGAACTGCTATTGTTTTTTACGATTAAAGATTCCTAAAACCACATGGGTACATAAAGTTTACAAGTGAGACCAATTGAGCAATTGTGTGTAATAGTAAATAGCGTTCAATCAACAACAGTTTTATTATTCGACAATCCCTACATGTAAAGGGTCAAGTATAAAACCCTAATTTTCTAAGATATTGTTGCAAAGCTAAATTATATATTACTTTACTACCTGTTGTACTAATTTGTTTAATAGCATCATGTTTTTTATTTAAAAAAAAAACTTTACCTATGATGGGGCGATATAATCATCGAAATAAATAAAAATGCCAAAGGTCTACAATGCAAGTTGACTGTTTATTAAATGTACTTGAGAAATTTGCGTTGAGTCACAGAAAACCGTCGTATCACTATTTTTAAGAGCCTTTAAATTTTATTTTTATCTCTTCGGGTCTGGTAGAGCGTATGTACCAATAAATGTTTTAACAGATTAAATGCTTTAAGTCATGTTTAATGTGGTTCACATTAATAGCACTTTATATTAATGTCCTCTGAAAACGTAAACAAAGTTCTGAGGTTGCGCCAACATATAAAGATACCTTTTACCTATAATATCAAAATAGCCGTAAAAAGTCCTTTTTCGAATAACCAATTTCATTTATTTAACTATTTAATCGTCAGAATAATAAATAGTTACCTATTAAATTTGTTATATGCAGTTTTGTTTCACGTACACAACTAGGGCAAACCAATTCCCTATAGATATAGACCTATCATAGAATTATACAGTTGGACGCTTTTAATATTAGATGACTATTGTTTGATATTTTTGCTAAACAAATTATTGTTATTTAAGTATAAATGTTCTCCGGAGCGAAAAATTGTTTTTGTAAGTATGAATGAGTTATTTATCGAATCCTTAATAGTCTAGTCATTTCATTACTGTTTTCAAGTATAACAATAACCATTAGGTATAAAAAAAAATGAAATAACATAACATGTATCACTACTTTCCTATCTTTGAATGTCATGTTTTTTAAGCTAAATATAATCAAATTTCGCTTTAAAACGTAACGACAAATTGTATTTGAACCACCACAATGACTGTTTGTAGTAACTATTTCATTATTTCTTAGAAAGAAAATTTCAAAAGTTATTGAGACTTCCTATGTCCAAAAAGTTCCTGTTTGTTTGCTTTTATAGCACATAATTGAAAGTTTTAGAATACCAATTCATTCCAGTATAATAACGTAGGCATGAAGTGTATATAAGTCAGATACATAAATATGATATCCTGTTATATAAATATTCATGGAATTATAAAGAAAGTCTGCCGCATAGATACGTACGTGAATCCACTTCAGAAGTTATTTCAGAAATATTTCTTATGAACATGTCGTCTACGTTGCTGAGCTATCACTTAACGAATTTGACTATATTATGCTCATTTTTCTAAAAAGAAATATGTTACTAATTTAATTTAATAATAGTAAAAGAGTCTTTGTTCTGTATTATTTATTAATATTGTCATTTGAATTGAATTCGAGGGCAGCGGAGGAGTTGGTATACTTTACTAATTCAATATTTAATGTATGTAGTTAAGTATTAATATTATAAAAATATTGTGTGTTATAATAGTACGCATATATATTTTTTTAAAGAAATGTATTGTAAGTATTTAAAATAAATATTATTGAACTGTGTTTATTATTATTATATGCATTGGAATAAACCACAAAGCACATTATTTTCACTAACATTCACGAAACACTCCACCGAGGTAGAACGCGAATCACTTCGAAATATACCCTTTTCACTTCTATTAAAGGTTGGTAATATTCTTAGTAAATTGATAAGATACATTTTCTTTTTTTATTAATGTTGCAGGTTTTTTCTCTTTTTCAGAGTGTGACGACGACGTTTCGATGACCATAGAAGCATTAGCTAGATCCCCGTCCCTACCAATTCACTCTACGTCCTATCAAGGCTCGCCAAGCCTGTGGACAATAGTTATGCGTCTACAAAATGAAATAAAAACTTTAAAGTTAGACGTTAAAAACCTACAACTGCAACTGAACGAAGAAAAACAAGACCGTACCCTTGCCATTGCAGCTTTGCAATCTCGTAACATTTTAAAAGACGCGAAAGAGAGCAAATGCTAAAAATTATATTCATCTACCTAAAGTATTATTATTTTAATTATATACCTGCAATTATTATGTTAAAGGAGTTTTATTTATATGTCCCACTCTGTTAAATGTTATCTTCTATAAAAGTAAAAAGTAGGTTAAGTAACAGCCCATTAATCTCCCACTGCTGGGCACAAGCCACCTCACTCATATGAGAGAGGGTTTTTAGAGCAAAAGTCTACCACGCTGCTCCACTGCGGATTGGCATGCATGGTACACAAGTGTACCCTCTATTCCTTCACCCTCATAGTTTGATGTGACAGGAATCCAACACGACCGGAGAGAGTTCAGTGCTCACCCAAACGGGGGTGGGGCACACAGCCAACTTCCGGCAAATAATAAGAAAATCTTTATATAAAACTATATTGATTTTTGAATTGGCTCGACTCGGGACTCGAACCCTGAACCTCATGTCTATAGTCGAACATGCTGATCAACTAGACCAATGAAACAGTCTTTTATACTTTTATACTAAATATAGTATTACACACAAACACGCCAGGGAACAAACAAAAAAGTTATTTTCACTTTTATTTAAATTATCTTTACTCTGTTAGTTATTATTTTGTATATAAAGACACGATTTGTCAAGGCGTTATTTTAAACATAATATACATATAAAACTATGTAAAAATTGTAAACTTCAATTCCATTGTAAAACACAATTGAATTGCAGTGACTCTGGAGTCATAGTAAGGCCTTTTTAAATTATGTTTACACGATACATGAAGAAATCGGTTTTTGTTATATTTCTTGTCGATCTGTTTGGTCCAGCGTATATCCGCAATGGACGGACCAATTTTCTTTTAGAAGGGCTACAAATGTTACGAGAATATTTTTATGAAACGTTTTAGATGCAACCTTATTTTTTTAGATAAATTTAATTGTTATATATTTATCGTTCCTCTTATTTGTATGTCTGTGTTGTGACACGGTACATGTGCGGGTCGTTTGTTGGCGATACCTTAAACTCATTAACGAGAGAAAGATAAAAAAATGTGATAGTTATACATAAAACTACAAACGCTGAATTTTTCTATATAGATACTATTAATTTTATGTGCTTATGCTCTCAAATGTTATTTAATGTAGCTGCGATTCAACGCGGTAATGGACTAAGTTTAGCTTAATCCGAACAGACTTCAAGTGAGCTTTAAAGCGCACATTATATATGGGCAAACTATATCAAGCTCTCCAATCCCTCGCCCACAATCGCACTATTCTGAATGCACATATAATGAATCTGCACTCGCCTTAAGGCAATTCACAAAGTGAACCTGGTCCGAGCTGTAAACTATAATTAATTTTGATGGTCTTGCTATTACAATGGCTCGAATACTCTCTTCTCTAGCAGAGGTACTAAACTCTATTCCGGCACATTTAGGAAGTTATATTTATTAATTTGTCTGAACTGGTCCGCAACAAAGACGTGTATGTTTTATGAAGTTAGCGCGTTTCCATCTTAGACTGTATCATTACTTACAACGAAGTTAGATTACAGCCGACCGTTAATCTATTAATTGTTATGGTTTATGTATTAAAGGAATAACCTACTAATGTTCCACAACTGGAAACAGCTCTTTAAGTTTTTGGAGCTTAAACGAACCACGCGGCTCCATTCCGAGCTAGCAGGTTACACACCGCAGATTACTCATGGGTTTCATATCACGAGAAACTTAAAATTACCTACGCATTAATCTTAAAGTAATCATAAACAGCTTACGACTAGGCCAGCACCTTCCGAACTTAGTAATTCTGACTAATATTTTATTAGAACAAAGTTTAAAATATCTACTAGATTTTGTGGCTAGTTACAGTATTGTTTAATTACATATATTAACGCAATTGCTTTTAACGTTTTCTTGAGAAGAATCCGCGAGAAACTGTCGCTTCCAATTTTTTATGTTTTATATTACAAACGCAAGCTAATTGCAATCGATAACCACTACATATAATTGGAAACAGTCATATTAATTTATTTTATGTATTATAAATTTTTATATACCTACGCATTGTAGAAAATAGAAATATATTTTTTGTAAAAAATTGTTAACAAAAGTGAAACTTGGTAAACAATTCTATTTGCGCTTTGGTTTATTTAACGTCATAACGTAAATATTATTGGATATTCTGGTATGACTTGAGCACCTAAGCCATTATGTTATAGCAGGTACAGTATTAACCTCAGTAAGCTATAAACAATCTGAAATGGATAGTGGACCTATCTACCGCCCGCTTCGTCATAAATTCACTCGGCCTAATCCTCTTTTAATCAGTAACGCATTAGCAGTTTCCCTGTTTTTGCAAATGTGAATAAGCGGCAGGATTTACTTACCACCAGATGAACCGTATGCTAATTAGTGTACTCGTATACGCTAGTTTAGTAGGCCATTAAATGGAGCGTGTTCTGTTCAAGATACCAGAGGAGGAGGCTGCAAATCCAGCCGAACAAGTGCCAACGTCTAATAATGACGTTATTCAACATGATACCAGGATGCCCGTCTTGGAGGTGTTCGTCGGAAAGCTTGCGAAGAGTACTTTCCGCCTGCCGGACATCTCCACGGCATTGGCAGCCAGTACCAGATAACTGCAACCACTGTGTATCGGCGTGGGGGCAGATTCGATTAGTGATAGTCCGGCGCGTCTCTCGGCAGTTCTCGAATGGCGGTCGGCCGGAGTGGTCGACTATTGAAACTTTCGCGTTCGAGTTTGTGTAAATTGATATCGAGAACATTGAGTGATTAAACATTATAATCCGCCTGGCGGACATCTCCACGGCATTGCCAGCCAGTACCAGATAACTGCAACCACTGGGCGTCCCCTGACTCTTGAACACCTGCTGTCACCACCACCAGTCGTAGGTGATGGATGACGTGGTGGCAGTGGCTAAATCGTCCAGACACCCATCGGTTTTGACCAGGATGGACCCACTGGCGGAATCCCACCCGTATGAAAAACGGGCAAAAAGAGTACCGGGCATTTATAGAATGCCCGAGGAAAGATGCCTCAAGGCCCGTACCCCATAGAATGCTGCGAAGAACCCCACGGGAATATGTTGAAAAAGTTCTTACTTGACGGTATAGGAATTCATTTTATTTTGTTATATTGGAAATCTTTAATAAATTACTCAACATAACAAACTATTCTAAACTGCGTTGGGTCGTGTCGGCTGCCTCGATTCACTGGGTGCCCATTCAAGCGAATAGCCAGTGCAGTACGTGTAGGTGTAAGGCAAAGGGTAACAGAGTATTGTGGCCGAGATAAAAATGTCTACAATTTCTTTTGGTTCACTGCAAACGACTGTGCCAATGGAGGAAAAAGAAAATATGGACACATAATGGCAAGCAAGTTTTAAAAATCTTGTACAGTCAAAGAGAAAAATTCACACCATTTATAAACTAACATATCCGATCAAGATTACATACATCCGATGTACACTCCCGTATATATTAAATATCTTGCTCAAATATTTTATGCTCAATTATTTAGTTGAAAAACACTTGATATTAATACTGTTTTTTTAACATTCATTAATGAAATTTATTTTGCCTACAAATTATACAGCTTCATAAATTGAGATTGTAGAGTTTGTCCTATATTATTGATGTGAAACATCAATGTTGGCGCGTGGGACCGACGTATGCCGTGGCGAAGCGTCGCCACGTCTCTTCTTCCCATTCGGTTCGGCGATTCGTCATCTACCTTCGCACCTACCCATTATGTGTGTGCAGTGTTTACTACGACACACGTAACGTCTTACTTAAAACCCGTTACAAACAGGTTTTTCATTAACTAAATATCGGGCTCTGCTTAATAGCATAGCTTAGCTAAAGAATAATTTATTTAGAAGTTGATGTAGCATACATTTTTTAATATATTTTAACATATTGTTAAACTTAAGCCGTTGTTATGTGTATATTTTAATAAATAATAATAAAAAAAATGTGAGCGTCCGTTTGAATTGTCAAACGCTACATTGAATATAAAACACTACAATGAGAATGAATCTAATGAATAATTTCCTATTCATAAAAGCAAGTAATGCTTATGAACAACCTTGCTTAATGTACTTAGTCCAAGATAATAACGCGTAGCGATTTTAAAATAATTTATTACATAAATCATAATGGGATTTACATTGTCCAATATATACACGACGCCAGTCACCTTTCAGAGCTTTCCTTTATAAACAAACGTGTGCCGGTAAACAAACGTGTGCCGGTAGTCTTTTCAAAAAGAATCAATTATATTTTCCGACATCTACCAATGTGTATGGTAGAAATATTTGTATCAATGATTTCGACTTATTTTACCAAATATACACAACGGCATATTTAGCGGAACATAAAAAAAAAATATTTGACATCAGTATCATATAAGGTTATGATATCAACCTTTATTATAATTATTTTTTTATGTTCCGCTAAATAGGCCGGTGTGTATATATTATCACCACTCTGAAACATCAAATATATTGGAATTATTTTTAAGCAAATTTCTCAAACACAATAGGTTTTAAAACTGCTACACATATTAACAATTTATATGACTATAAATATTTCTTATATATGAGTTTATTATGTGAATTTTATAGGAGTAAAATAATACTCGGTTCGTTATATAAAGATTAAGGCATAATTCCTGATAAATGGCCTAATCTTTATATACTGTATTGTATATTTTTATAGTCATATAATTTGTTTTAAAAGTTTGAGAAAGCACAAAAAGGTCCTAATTTTTTACTGTCTACTGGTCTATCATTTAAGTAGAAATAAGCCACTAGTAAAATTTAGATAAATTGCAAAATAATGCGAGAACACTTTGCTAGTAAAGTATGGGGTAAAATTATTACACTTACTAATCAGCAATATTAATAGTTACTGGTATGCATTAAAAAGCGTTCTAATATTTAACGTTAAAAAGAAAACATTAGTTTTTAGCTTCTGTTTGACATCAAAACAGATCGATGTTTTTATTGGTTTCGTAACGATGAAAATTTGGAGCGATCGTGGTCATCGATAGGACGTCGCGTATTGGGAGCGAGAGCAAATGATATTTTAAATTTCAATTTAGTGACAGCTCTCGGCCTCTGCCGGCGTACATCCACCGCAAACGCTAAAATATGAACATTGGGTATAATGAAACTTATCCAATACCTACATCCCGTAAGTGTATACAAAGGGCTAATATAGGTGGCTGTTAACTATTATCGCTATTAAAAACATAGGGATTGATCATAGAGGGGAGAAAATTTAGGGTTGTAAGTATTTTTGTATGCTGTATCATAAATTAATAAAAACAAATTTTTTTGTCAAGAAAATTAAAAAAAGGGTGGTGATAAATAGATGTTCTCCGATGATCCGCCCTTGCCGATATGCACGCTAAGATTTACGAAAATTGGCCGAGCTGTTTCGGAGGAGTTCAACTTTTAACGTGACACGAGAATTTTATATGTTAGATAATATCAAAATCAAATCAAGTCAAAATATTATTTATTCAAGTAGGTTCAAAAAGCTCTTATCGTCAGCAGGCTGTCCGTGGGTAACAAATCCACCACCGGTTCGGAAAATTGAATCCGCTGAGAAGATACCGACGAGAAACTCAACGGTTACTCTTTTAGAGATATGGAATCAAGTCCAACCATTTTTTTCGCTCAAATAATCTTCAACATTATAACATGTAAAAGTATATTTTTGACATATTTCTTAAAATTGTGCGGAGGCAACCCGACTAATGATTTCTGAATCTTCTTCTCACTAAAATATGGGATTAAAAGTTTGTTTTTATTTCTAGTATAAAAATTGTGTTTTTCACTTTTTTTGCTGTATAAGTGAATATTATCACGGATATATACATTTTTTTAATTTACTATTTTTCTTGTTGGGGTGATTGCGGAAAATGAGAGTCAGGTGACATTCGCAACTTTGCGTGTTGAAATACGTCATTTTTATTTGTTTATGGATGCAGGATTTATTTAAAGTAGGAGTCAGGACAAGTATTTTCTAATAGCCTGGAAAAAGCTATAAAGCTTATAGATGAAAGTCCTTCTATAAGAAATGCTGATAAGTTTATGGGGATCCCATTTTCTAATCTTCAAAAGAGGATAAGAAAGGTTCTACCTCAGAAAAAACCTCATCTAGGACGCTTCATTATCTTGACGATGCGGATGACTACGCAGAAAATACTGGAAACAGTTGCCTAGTACAAGTAACAACGAGATTTGGTTCAGATACACCTCATGTAGGCTGTGGCGAGGTTATATCTGCGATACGTGCTAGATTTTCTTTGACTCCGACTGCCCGCTGGGGTGACTACCATTATCCGCACCTTGGTGCAATGAGAGTCAAAACTGTTTTTTTTTAACTTTTATATTATCCAAAGTTGATTGCCAAAATAAACTGTATATTATTTCTAATAATAGTTAATTAAGTAAACTATGACTTTTATTTGGGTATAGAGTTGATTCCGTGAATTTATGTATTGTTACACGACTTTGGTAGCTTAAGTTTTCATATACTTAACAGTAACCAAAAATGGGTTATACATCCTTACTGACAAGTCGAAAGGAACTACTCAGAGTTCTTAAGTAGAGCACGGCTTTTTAGCATATTGTGTACGCATAAGTACTTATTTCCCATCTATTTATATATATATATATATATATATATATATATATATATATATATATATTCGATATATTCTTTAACTCATTTAGCGTTTTTAAGAAGAAACTCTTCGACCATGTTGGTGAGTAGTAAATATAATATATGTTCCACTTAATATGTCGGTGTGAATATTATAATTTGTAACACAATATAGACTCTTTTTCTTTATTATTTGAATTTGGGTTGTACACGTGACGTCTATATAAGAGAATGCACTTGTTATTGATATGTATATCCTTTTTTTTCCCCTGGGAAATGCATTTGCGCACTCCTGCCACTAGGCAGGGAGTGTGGGACTCACCGGCAAGGCCAGAATACCCACTAAAACCCAGCGACACCCTCCTCACCCTGAATGTGGAGTGTCAGAGGCTCCCTTGCGCATTCACTCTGACACTCCCGGGTGAACCGACTGAGGATGTTCAAGGAGGAGACAAGAGGCGTTCGTAAAGACGCCTCCTGCCACCCAGCCTTCTCCTCCTTAGGGGTGCAGCATCCGCTGCAGCTTCTCGTACTCGCTCCATTGCCTCCTTCAGAGAAAGGACGGCTTCGCAGAAGGAGGCAACTGCATCTTCCCGTCGTGCTATTTGATGCAAGTACTTTACGAAACATCCGTGTCCGGTCAGTACTTGCACCAGCCTAAAGGTAAGCGATCCGTGCCGCCTATCTAACCATTGTTCGAGGCGAGGACGGATCGCCTCCACCGTGATCGCACCCGCACTTGGAGACTCGAGAAGCTCCTTCCAAGCTTGAATCAGGACCCTGTCGGCAAGGGCCCTGACTCTTTGGACCTCGACAAATTCGAGACGGTCACCTCCAGACCTTACGGCAACCCTGCTCTGGTAAGTTGCCGCCAGTGCTTCCGTCTGCAATTCCCACGGGGGATGATATGTATATCCTAATGAAGATATAGATATTGTTAGTGTACTTAATAAATATTCATATTCATTCATTGTAAGTTAATATTTCTGACTAAATTATGTAAAGAGCGATTTGGAGTTAATAAATAAAAGATACACTTTATTTTGTACATATTTATTATTCAGTAAACTTTGATATAATGTTATATACAAATCAGTTCTTTTACATTAACAATACAAATCTGACAATTAATTTTTTTATATGATAGTATTGTTAGTAAGAATAATTCAAACTTAATATACAAATCAAATACACAATTGCAAATCAAAAATAGTATATTAGGGATTAATTCAATTGATAGATCGAGCGCTAAAACATTTTTAGTATTATCCTAATAAATATTTATCCATAAGGCTAAATATTCACAAAATACATTTAAAAATTATATTCTATAATAATTCGTTCGAGTCTTTGGTCTACAAACTGACCTTCCTTAAGCATTGTGGTATTCTAATATTCGACATACTTTTGTTTGTTGTACTTTATTACTATTATTTTAGTTCAAGAACTTTGCACGTCATATATAATAATTAAATTATTCTGTACAATAGAACTTTGTCATTAAAATGGCTTTTTACAGAATCATACATTTTACTTCCTTTTATAATTGCAATAATAAAAAGGCGTCATAGAAAAAAGAAAGTATTTATTTTGTACTTAAAACTGGATTGATATCAAGTGTCAAGATTGACTGAATGAGGAAAAAGTATTTTATTGAAGATTGAAAACTTAAACACAAGATATATTGGGCAGAGTGTGATCTAACAGTTGGAATTTAATAACGAGACAATTTTACCCTGTCTTTTTAAAAAACTTTAGCATGGTTTGTAGGCGGACAAGTAAATGTGTTTGTGTACGTATCCATGGTCTCATTATTACTCTGTGGTATATATGCATGCTTATTACTAGTTGTTGCTCTGTGGAGATGTATTCGGTTGGTATCTATGCAGAAAGCGCCAACGATCACGCCAGCAGTGCACCTGGTTCCGTATCCGAGACACATCAGCTGCATAAGTACGACAGCACCCACCAACGTATCGCACGCCTAAATCTAGCCACTCTTGAATAAATACTTCCACAGGCTCGCATTTGTCACGGTCTATCCACCTGAAATTTGATCATCTATCTATATTTGTATCTAGGTTTTCTTGGCGATGTTAACCGGGTTGTTCTCCTTCCGATGGAAATATGGAGAACACATATTTTTATCGAAATAGGGGTAGCCGTTTAATAGGATTTCAATCACATACACATGTTCGTAAGAATTATATATTTACAAAAATCGAAAAACGACTACTCACTTATCTCGAAAGACTACGCTCGATTGACTTAAAAAGCACACACACCTTTCGCAATGTATAACGGATTTCCTCATACTCCCACGGATTCAGGAATATGCAAATGATGGACTGGTTTTTATTGGATTAAATTAGTAGTATTCATTAGATTAAAAAAAATCACTTTATTAGAGATGATGTGGGTTCGGATATTCTTTTGAAAGCTCGATAACTCAGTTCATCGGTTAGTTTTGAAACAACTAAATCTTTAACTTACAGGATAAACATGTATCTTAAGTTGAAATCAGTGAAAAAGGTCTTTCATAATATATTCATTCTTGTTATCTTACCCTATTTGAGGGTTGTACTTTTCGCCCGAACTCGGGTAAACGATCAGAGGGATAGGGGCGTCTGGTCTGTCGTCGTTGATTCCTTTTAACAAATTCGATACAGACGACGGTGCACAGCAATTCACTCCTACAGCGACGAGCTGATCCGGATTCGACTCCCAACATTTTTTCGCCACTTTTTGAAAACTCTCTCCGTGTGCTATGCTTTGGTTATCCTGGAAAGTAAAAAAAAATTGTATCATATATCGTTAGCAAATACGTGAGGTGATTTTGACAATTTATTGTGGCCCTTCCGCTGCCGATGAGATTTCATGAGATTAGGCTCGATCCTCCTCTTTCTCTCCTAAAATCTCACGCGAATTTTTAAAATAAATACGTAATAATATAATATATTTATTTTTGTTTTTTACATTTGTGATAAATTACAAATGTTACCTAATATATAAAATTTCCCTGTCACAATGTTAGTTACGGTACTGCTTCGGAACGGCTTTACCGATTTGTACCAAATTTTATATGCGTATTCAGTAGGTTTGAGAATCGGCTACTACCTATTTTTCATACCCCTAATCACGCTTCATTCCCATAGGGGTAGGCAGAGACCACGTCCTTCCACTTGCCACGATCCTTGCATATCTCCTTCGCTTCTTTCATTCTCATTCAACCTTTCATACAAGTACGTCGGTTTAGAGCACTCTTGACCTGGTCCTTATNTATACCTTTCTCGATTTTAGTCACTACGTCTTCTTTTATACCACAACGTTCTTTTATCACACTATTTCTCACTTTGTCACTCAGTTTTAATCCACACATACTTCTCCACGCTCTCAGATAGTAACGATATACTCGTAAAATGCTAAAAGGTGGCTATTTTGAATACAGAATATTAATGTTATTTATTTATTGCTATAAATAAAATAAATCATAACTATATAATTTAATATATGCTATATATAGTTTTGTAGTTCTTGTGGTGAGTGCGACATCATTTTTCGCTTTTATAAACCGATTTTAATTTTAATAAGTTAGACGAAATCTAATCTGATTGAATTATATTGTATGAGAATAAATTATAAAGGACAAAAGATATTGATGAAATTAAGCTGTACCCATATTCACTTAAATATTTCATATCAAAGAGTCTTTTGAATACGTTTCTTTGTGACTTATCGGATGGCTGACCTCGCGACAAGGCACAATCACGGATTAAAGATGAAAGGTCATGAAAGTAAGTTAAATAAGTTCCTTTATACATTTTCCTTTAGTTTTAACGAATAGATCCTGACATTTTCCTCAAGTCAAATGAAAGAGTTTGTTGTTCCGTTTCTATTAGTTTTATGTACCTTTTAGAAAAGTCCGCAGCAATTTTTTTTTAAATCATATATTAGATATTCAATACTATTCATTTGTATATACATATTCACTTGTAGGCGTTATCGTTTAATATAAGCCTGACGGTCTCGCTGGCGCAGTGGTGCGATGACTAGCTTTGCTAGTAGTTCCTGGTTCGATCCCCGGTAGGGGGAATTTAGGAAATCGTATTTTCTAAATTCTTCTGCGACTGGTGGAAGGCATCGGCCATGGCAAGTTACCACCATAACAGCAACTATGTACTGGCAAGCAAAGATTTTTTTGTTCCGGTACGATGTCGTGTAGAAACCGTAAAAGATAAATCGTCTCTTACCAGATTAGTGCACTTCCATCATAGACTGTATCACCACTTACCATCAGGTGTGATCACAGTCAAGCTCTCTACCTGTCAGCAATAATCAAGTCTTTTTGTTTACACACAAAATTACAATATAAATTTGCAATTTACTATTATCGACTGACGAGTAATTAAAGTTTTTCTAAATTTCTGCCTAAATTGTACGTAACTAACTACTGACTTAAATACTCATGTCATGAAGTTTGTAATAAGTATGTAGCAATATATTTTCGGAACTTTCTTAATAGTTAGAACTTTTTTTACTGAACACCAATACAAGAATATGTCTATTAAAATATGATACGCTGATAACTCAGTGGTATCTTACTTATTGGAGAAAATTCACTGAACAACTTAAGAAACAAATAAGTGAAAATAAAAAATATTGGTTATACACGTGCACAGTAAATACATTTTTTATAGAAATGTCAAAAGCAAAAATGTATGAATTAGGTCACGGTAAAACCTGAATATCCAGAGAAGGCAATTAGAATGTTACATAGGACCAACGGTCCTATATCCACGTTTCTACATGCCCCATTCAAATTAGTTATTTCTTTCGATCAGAACTATTTCACCTACAAAAATGAGTGTGGTTCATTTTAATATCGAAAACACTGTTCATAAGTATGGTCATATTTTTTCAGTCTTAAATATCTGAAAAAAAACTGGAAAATGTCTGAAAGAGATCTCTACAAAGGGGTAACGTATCCTATGTATATTAATTTTAATTCTCTTTTTTGTGACTTCTTCTGGTGTATAAATAAATAAAGCGTAGAAATTTCGAACGTATAAATATTATATACATACATACATATCTATTTCTTATCTTCAATCTGTTTCTTACAAGACACAAAGAAATTACCATATCTAACACGTTTCATTGAGTAATCAAAGGTAATATTATAAAAAAAATAAGGTAATGCCTGCATAGAATTGTATTAAGATAAAATGTTACCAATTACAACTTTAAAAATATGTATTTGAACTTGTGTGGGAAAATAGACTATTACGATAAGGATTGAAATTTAAAATAAAATATATACACAGGTATTTAAAGAAGTAATGTTAAAATGAATACATACGATGTAAATAAACATAAAACGCAGCTTAAAATACATTGTATTTGTATTAAAATACATTGTATTTTAAGCTGCATACGTTAACTCCATATTGAAAACGAAACAAGTAAACGTTATTTCTTACAAGTAGCGATAAGTTCTCGTGGAATCTGGTATTAAATGTAATGATATAAGCTTATTTATGTCGTAGCTCTTCAAAATCACGATTATATGTGTACTATTCAATTTGTAGATTGCTTTTCTGGCATTTGTCTTTTTCATGAAGGGCTTACCTTACAACTAAATGAAAGCCAAGCCTTTATGTTAGGGAATTCACGTAAAAGATCACATAACATCTCTGCTTCCTCTTGACAAGGTACAGTCTCCAGCGCCAACAAATCTACACCAGCTTCTACTAATGCCTGCATGCGCGGTCTATGCCATTCCCGCATTGTCTGTAAAATAAATAATATAATGTACAACTAACTCTATAATTATATATTATTGGTTGAGCAATTAGATAATTTATATGTCTAAACTTATATTATAAAGAGGAAACATACGTGTTCTTGTACGTATGTATCTCTGTAAAGTTTTCACACAAAAATTTTTTCAATAATTTTTTTACCATGAGAAAGCTGCATTTTCACTGAGTGATATAGGCTATATCACGTTCTAAAAATATAGGGATCACTAAGAAAAATGCATTAATGTAACCCCAGGTGTAAAACAAAAAAATCTGTTATCAGGTACGCTGCGAAAATTATTCATGATAGAACAAAATAATGTTCTACAATATTATAGAACGTATTAATATCTATAAAAAAAGTCCGGAATACCATACATCCAACTGCTATAGTTATGCCATTATAACTAATATTAAGCATTATAAAAGTTAATAAAAGTGCCGACAATACTCTATATTAATCCTTATCATATTAAATGATATTTTATTAAAGACCGTTTCAATACCTATAAATTAGCTTTTCTAATTATTAAAAGCGGATATTCCATTCCAAAGATATAATAAATTTAAAAATCTCAATCTACAAAGAATAACCTATCCCGAGTCGAAATCCATGACAAAACAAAGCTACGTCGAATGTTGTATATGGGGACGTTCTGAGACAATAAAGCATTACAAACAAATCTTTTCTCTAATATTATAGAAGGCAGTTTAACTTTTTGAATGTTTTTATTTTTTTAAATTTATAATAATCAAACTAAAAATTACTGAACCAATTAAAAAAAATCTTTCAATACCTGTAGAGTATTTTTAAATTGACTAATGTCTGACAGTGATATTTAAATTCGTCACATCATTTACGTAAAATGATGTGACGAATTTAAATATGTAATCGTTAGATGTATATTCGTTGTAAAGTAAAATCTGTAGATTGATTTTATCATGAATGTAAGTGTGTATCTAATAATTTGAAAGGAAGTATTTATAAACTAAGTGATGTAAAACTTTTCTAACTTATAACAAAATCAAATTTATAGTCTGATTTAGTAGACTTTCCACTGCCACGAGATTGATAACGCGGGTGACACTGCGGGGCATTGCTAGTTTTAAATAAATACGAAAAAAGCTACGGCGTCGTCTTTTTTACACGAACGTTATCTTATATGTAACTTTGCTAATTAAAGTCTAGAGCAGGATATTATATTTTCTAATTTGTTAATGGAGACTTCGGCCATAGTTAATTATAGCCCTATCGGAAAGGACGCGCCGCCAAAGAAAATCATTGTATATCGAAACGATTAATATAAATATGTTTATTAATATATTTATGTTAATAAACATATTTAATACTGCATATACATAATTATTATTCAATATTCTGTTTTCTTATGTTTATAGTATGTAAAAATTAGCTGTAAGGTATTTAGATTTAATACATTTCAATTCTTAAGATTTACGTACAAGTTTTAGTCATAAATTTTTAATTGTTAAATAAGCTTGCATGTGGTGCTTACCTTTAAGTAGCTTTGCATTTAGAGTAAGTACTTCTTATAATCTCCTCTTTCTAAAAATGTAATTAATGTAAAAACTGTTGGTGAGCCAAAAATAAATGAAAAAAATATATATATTAATATTAATTTATTTGTGATACATATATTAGAATGTAGATTTTAGTATTTAGGGTTATTTTATTGCGTACCTCCTGTAAAACTTTCAGTTTTTTAACCCAAGGTTGTCTGGAAGAAATAGCTACTTAGCGATAAGACCGCCTATTGTTCTTTTATTTAAGTTTACTTCATTGTATATTATTATTGTAGACGTGCAATAAATTGTATAAATAAATAAAATTAAGAGGTAAATTACCTCTTACCAAGTTAGCGCGTTGCACTCAGGTAAATCACATTTAATCGCTTAGGCGTCAGTAATAAAAAAGGCTACCATAACCATTTTGAAATTGTTATTTCAGATTATTGTTCACATTCTTACTGCTACTTATACTATTATATTGATATAGAAATTATAAATCTAACGCTACGAGGGTTCTTCGCGCCGGGTCGAGAATTTTTTTCATCACGGTGATGTATTATTTCCATTCATTCCCAATTTTTTTTTCATCTATATAACCCATTAAATTATAGGATTTTTAAATTACATTATACTTTATTAAAGGGTAAATTAATTACGAGACATGTATTAAATACTAGCTGAACTCGCGACTTCGTCTGCATGGAGTGTTTTTTGGATGGCATTTTTATTAATTTAGGCAAATTATTTTACAAATAAGAAACACACGTGTTACACCCCCGCATCCCCCTTGCGGGTGTAATTTCGTAAAATCCGGTCTTAGCTGACCTTTACTCGGCAAAAGGAATATTCCTACCAAATTTCAAGTCTTTACGCTTTATGGTTCCAGCGGTATCGTGATGAGTCTATAGATACTTGGATATCTAGCTGAACCCGCGACTTCGTCTGCGTGGGGTGTTTTTTTTGTAGCATTTTTATTAATTTAGGTAAATTTTTTATACAAATAAGAAACATACGTATAATTACTTCAATGAGCTATTTGCTGTGTATTGAATTTTTACGCCCCCGCACTGCCCTTTGAGGGTGGAATTTGGTAAAATTTACTGTTGATAGTTTCCATTTTGTTAAAAAAAATTCTGACCATATTTTACATACCATAAAAGATATAAAATGTGAAACTTGATTTTTTTTGTTAACCCCCCGCATTCCCCCTTGCGGATGAAATTCCGTAAAATCCGTTCTTACCTGACCTCTTCTAGGTAAAAGGAATATTCCTGCCCAATTTCAAGTCTCTACGCCTTATGGTTCCAGAGGTATCGTGATGAGTCAATAGATACCTGGATATCTCTCATATATATAGATATAGATACTATCAGTTTACTATAATAAAGAAATGAAATATAGGGATTTTATTTATAGGTACTGTTAATCGTGTAATTACGAAATGTAAGCAGCACAATGGAGATTATTATTTTACATTGTCCATTACGTTCATTTAAAAGTAATTAATAGTTAAATTGAATACATATAAATTTGAATAATGTTCGAGGAACAATAACGTATAAACTGAAATGAGTTTTATGATGTTGGTTGGACGTGTTCAATGCTATTGACAGGGTATTGTAAGAAAAATCATAAACGCTTTAGTGAGAAAGTTTTATTTCAAGCATTGTTGCCAACGTCCGTTGCAGTGATTTCAGAAAAAATATTACAATTGCTTTTTCTAATTTACAATATAATTTCAAATTGCTTTGCGTGTAAAATTTTAATAGTATTTATTTTAATAATATTATTTTGTTACTTTACTAATTCAACTGTATCGTTATAATAATATTCATTCATTTTAAAATGTGCATGTTACAAACAAGTAATAAAAAAATTAAATGTGCGTGCGTACAAAGTACACGTGTCAGAAGTGAAACTTCTTTGGCAAACTAACTTTTAATTCCTGTTTATATTTATACAAATCTAAAACTTTACATTTCCGAGACTTAGAATATCATAAATTTTATTAATAAAACGAATTGCAAATACAAATTCCAAATTTTGTGTTTCAATTTATAATCTGCAAAACCGAATTTACGAAATATTTTTATTTTACTTTTTATGAAAAATAATATATTAAATGACGAGTGGCAAATTAAAACGCTACATGTTATTTGTAAACATTAAAACAACCTAATCTTCAAACGAATTGGCATAAAAAACGCTTCACATCTTCGTGACGCCAATTACGCGTTTCATCCGTAAAAAAATAACCCTTATGCACCTAAAGAAGTTTCACTTCAAACATTTTATTGTGTAATCTATAAATTTAATATTTTTTTTGGATATATAAAAAAGATGTAATGACCGTGGAAATTTGTATAATATAAGTATTAATAGTAATTGAAATATAACATTAAACAGCATAGTCATTTGTATGTATACCTGAAAAAACAAAAGTTATATTTTTGTCGCGAGAGATAAATCACCCGCTAGACGCTTCCAATACTAGGACAAACCCGACTCCCGAAGACAAATGACGCCCCTATTAATAAATGTAACGAGGTTAATACATTAGCGTAGATTATTGATACTTTGAAACAGTCTGTGAAACTTAATTAATAACACTAATTTAAAATTCATCTTTGTTGTAGATCAAAAAGAAACAACAGAAATGCCGATGCTTGTTAAATAATAACACTACCAGACATCGTCTTTGTCGCTTCAACCGATGGACGTCCACTGCTGGACATAGTTCTCACGAAATGATGTCCACAAGGTACGATCTTGCGCCGCCTGGCTCCAGCGGCTACCGGCGACCCTTCTTATATCGTCCCTCCACCTTGTGGGGGGTCTCCCTACGCTGCGTCGTCCGGTGCGGGGTCGCCATTCCAGCACCTTCGAGCCCCAACGTCCATAAGTTCGTCGGACTATGTGCCCCGCCCATTGCCACTTCAGGTTCGCGATTCGTAGGGCTATGTCGGTGACTTTGGTTCTGCTACGGACCTCCTCATTTCTGATTTGATCGCGTAGAGAAACTCCGAGCAGAGCCCTGACTCTGAGCTTTCGAATGAGGCCCATAGTTAGCGACCACGTTTCCGATCCGGACCTGACATCGCTATTCCCCAAAATTACACAAACATCGATTAATCTCCATTAATCGAGAAAACTGGACTATGTATGTGCTTTATATTTCATGTTCTCGAAAAATCTTCAGGATAAAGTCAGGACACCCATTTGAAAATGAAACACTACGTAGAAATCACCCAAAGACAACATAACATCTTACGTTGCCACTATATTATTTTTGCCGATTTAAATACTATTTTTAACACAAGAAGATATAGACTATGAGTGGGTTCTGCTGTGCCTTAGATTAATATTATCAAACTTTTTTAGTGTGTGATTATTCTTCCGAAGTTCCTATCGTTATAACGAGAATTATTATTTAAATATATTAACTTCATAGTATTATGCATTAATTAATCTGACAATAACATTGAATAGATAAATAGTTTGCGAAGATTTGCCGTTGACATCTGCGACGCAGTTTTTAACTTTTGCAGTGTCATCGTTGCCCATATTTTAAGCTACAATGTAAATTGATCAATAAAATAAATTTAATTTAATTTCAATTTAATGAGAAAAATAGTATCGTGTAGAATATTCAAATTAATCCACCGGCCACGCGGAAACGAAATTTTTAAATAAATATATACCCAAAATAAGAAATAGATAGTCTGTGGCTGTTTATTTATTTAAACACAACAAAAGAAACATTTTCGTCTGAATAAATAAATTACTTGGTAAGTAAGTAAGTAAGTAAGTAAGTAGCAGCCCATTAANACGGCCCTATCGATAAAAGTAATGAGGATAATACATTAACGCAGATTACTGATACCTTCAATAAGCTTCGCGGCTTGTTAATTAAAATTCAAATTCGTCTCCAGGCATCATTGTATTGTAATTTTGTTAATGTGACCCTCGTTTCCGTATAGAAATTACTAAGAGTCTATACAATTATTAAAGAGAAGACGTATTTTTAAACATTTTGGGCTCATTCTGAATGAAAGTGAACCATCACGGTCCGATCGATAATCCTAAATCGGGATTACTAAGCTCCAGGTTGCGGTAGCACTAAATCATGTATTATAATCAAGCCCGTTTGCTGTCTAACAATGAGTTCAACTTTACGTCAATTATGTTTTTTTTTAAGGCAATTTTATGGAAATTTCTCGTTTCTATATTTTGGAGCATTCCCCTTTTCCTACACTACAATGGAATATAATGAAATCCGAGAGAAATATGTAATGACTATGAATTTTAAAAATAAAAATACAAGTGTTATAGTTTTAAACGAAAACGACGCTAAAAAATAACTGATAGATTATAGAAGAAGGTACAATAAACAATTGTTTGCACTACAATAGTAAATTTATATTTTTTAAATGACAACGTTGTGTAGATAAAGCATTTATTAGACAAAATAATATTCATCATAATGCGGCAAACGCGAAAGCTCCTATTTAACGTAAGATCAAAGTAGGGAAAACAGTCTTTAGGTCACCAAAAAATTACTTCCGAACGGTTAAACTAAGTGATAGTATTATTTTAAAAAAATAATAATAAAGTTTATGTAAGTATGAATTTGTTACCTATAAAAGTTATACACGCTGAACACAGAGGCGGTTTAAGGGTGTTGACGCTGAATATGCGACGCACACAGGCGCAGGGATGGTTTGGGACTCTAGCCGCAGCACTTTAAATGAACCTGCGCTTACTGGACAACACTAAAGTACTAATTTTACACGCTCCACAAAGTCTAGATTCCACTCTGGCTATATACATGAAGATATATATGATACTTTTTATAATATGCCTTATTGATTAAATAATCATTTCCCGATATATTATATCGTTACTGCTATTGTATTAAGGTATACCCTACAAGCATTATCGAAAGAAACAAGAAATTTGAAAGTCTTTATTAACGATGTCAGGAATTCCGCAGATTGGCAAAGTATACGATAGAAATTTTAATACTACGGCAGTTTGGGAAACTTTATTTTGTGCATGTACCTCCATATTTTTTACTTTCATGTTTTAATAAATCTACGTTCACGCTGTTACGGCTCATGCTTATATTTTTACATAAAATTCTTTGATCTCGTTGGTGTTAGTACTCGTTGTGCTACCAGAGGTACGGGGTTTGGTTCCTGGCACGGTACATGTACACAATTGGGTATTATATTTCTTGACCTTTCCACTAATGGAAAGCTTAACACATGTCTAACTAGAACGCTACTGGCAAAGAAAAGTTAGTAGTTACTACCGAAAAGTTACCTTTCTCCGTACGTTATTATGTAGTACCAGGTAAATTGGCTACTACCATATTAGCGTGTTACCGTTTTAGACTATTTTATTAGGTCTTACTATTAAGTCATGTCACAGCTGACGGCAAAGCTGTTGGCAATAAAAATACGAGTATGTCGCAAAAAAATTATTCCTGGATCCATTATTCACGAAAATTATTTTTTATTTAAATTTAATGTTGTCTTATACACATTTACATTTGCAAAGTCAAGTAGGCTGAGAGGGAAACTTCTGGGCTCTGAAGTTTTGTAATCACACGATCGAACGATCAGCAATTGTGACCAATCATGTAGTCGAAATAGAAATGCACTGACCTTTTAAGAGGTTATCTATTAGTGATTTATCTTATCTACTCCTTCCAACATCATATCAGAATGCGCTAATATAATAAACTTCTTGTGATGGCGATTAGCATTGATAAGTTTAGAAATAATTTTCTAAAATAATAATACTGAGCCCTATATTATTGAATTTACGCTTGCAAATATGACGTTTAATTACTACGGATTAGTGTTTGTCTACAAAAATAAGCAAATAAACAATATCATATTATGAATATGTTTTTTTTTTTTACTTTCGTCATAGACATTGTCGATATCTACTTATAAATATTGTGTCGGATGTTTGAAATGTTCTACTGGACATCATGTTCATCCAAAAACATAATATACGTGAACCTTAACCAAAAAAAACTTTAATACACTTTCTATCTTTAATTTTCCGCGTAAATTATACGCTTCCCCAAAAATAATATCCGAATGAGCTGAAGGGAAGCGTTGTTCGGGTTTTACTAGTTCACATAAATGTATAACAAAGCTCATTTATTATAAAATATATTTTTCTGGTGATGGCGGAGTAGCGCCGACATCACACCGCCGCTCCCCTCCGCCTGTTCCTAATTACGTCTATAATGCCTTGTACTAAATATATTTCGTGGATGAAAATTAAAAAACATGACAAAGCAAAAATTCACACTTCGCGTAAGTATGTTTGTTTGTGATATCTATTTGTCCTAGCTTTAATTAATTAAGCGTCCGCCCCACTCAAATGTTGTAGGGGCAGAAAAAAGACGATGGAAATGGAATGGGAGTTTTCATATAGCCGATGTAAATTTTAATTTGCCGGCAACTTTACGACCCTCTTTACGATTTAGCTGACGCTTTCAACCTTTACTTCGCTGTATTGGAATTCATCTGAGGGGGTTTTTTATTATTTTTCTTTTACAATTAAAACTAAGACCTTTTCTGGACGTGTCACATAATGATCAATGTAACTGTTAATTGCCATTTATATGCTACTGTTACATGTAAAAAATTGCAACATTTTAATGTTAAAAAATGCGGGCTTATGCCTTATTATTATTTAACAAATAAATGTCAAGAATAGGACGTAAACGTTTTTTATACCTCCCGGATGACCAACGTTGGGGCGGCTGAGTCGCTGTGAAGAAGCACTTATGCCGGAATAATTGCAAGTATGGCACTGTACGGTGAACCTTTATGCGTGAACACCTTGACAGCTTCAAATCTAGCTCTCTTGTGGAAAGCCCATATTGATAGCCACTAGGGCAATTATAGGTTACCTTTACAGTGTCATGTACGAAGGCGGAGGTTATTGCGGCGGCCTATTAGTGCCGGACAGCCACAAGAGCCAGAGGCGAGCGGCGTAATGCCATATATAGATCAGCGCCATTTCTGACAGGACCCTGATCAGCGGTTGGAGGGAAGACCTCGAGTCTCCGATAGCGGGCATTTTCACGATGGCAGCAACTTTATGGTAAGCTCAACGGGAAGCACGAATCACTATCGTTTAGATTAGTTCAGGTGCTTACCGGGCATGGGTGCTTAGGCAAATACCTGCATCAAATGCAAAATTGATGGTAGGGAAGATTTGTCAGCCTTGCGCGTACAGCTCCAATCGATTCGGGGCGCCACACTGTGCCCAGTTTGGAAACTCCAGCGTCACCTTCTATAGTCGTTAGTCGGAGAGGATCTCACGCTGCCGACCATAGTTGACACTATGGTCGGCAAGGAAACGGCATGGAGGGCTTTCGCCTCGTTTTGTGAGTCTGTCATCTTGCAAAAAGATACAAGCTCGAGGGCGAGAGAGACCGTGGTAGATGAGTCCACCTGCACCAGCTTACTTGAACCTTCTAAGGAGCCATCTAAGTCGAATGCGTAGGCGAATTTCGGGCCCCTAACCTATTAGATGAAGAGGGCTCCGCTGGGTTTTAATAGATATTCTGGTTGTCCAGCGAGTCCCACACTGCACAGTGAAGTTTTTCCTCACTCGGCGGGCGTAAACGCATTTCCCAGCGACAAAAAAACCTGATATTTTATTTGCCATACGAAGTTGCGCGAGTTAGTATTATATAGAAATTGAACTATTATCTGTTTATGTACATACATTCTTTTACACAAACAAACACACACATATATGTTTGCATGCCTAGTATATATATTATATCCTTATTAAATTAATAAACCCCATTGGTTCGTTAAATGTATCAAAAAAGACAAACTTGCAAGTAATATATTTTTTTAAGTAGTATACCTTTTTATTATATATCAACTTATCGTCACCGCAGTACAAGAGAATGAGCAAGCGTTTCGTTACGTTGCCAACAAAATATAATGGATGCATTCCTCTCTCCCTAATGAATTTCATCTTAAATTCAATCATCACTCGCTAACTAGATGAGATAACAGGAAACCGCAAACTCATAAACAAATGAAAATGACGTCGCTTAACATTATCCTCCTTTAAAACACTCTTTTGCTGTATAAAACATTTTCTTATACTGAAATGACATCAAAAGGAAATAGACGCTTTACAATTGTACACTTATATGCTCCAGAGCCTCATTATGACGAGTTATATATAAAAAAGTAAATTCCTACTTGAAAGAGTCACAATTCACACTAGAAGTCCATCTAATATTACACATATTACAATTCATACAATAGACAAATATATTAAACAAAAGATAATATCGTTTAAACTATACACATGTTAACGTGTGTTGATAAATAATAGCACCGTTACATGTTCTCAATGTGATTGCTGATAAAATAAATTACATATTGCAGATAATTAATGGACATATATATTAAATGCATGAAGTGTTTTATTTGAATATTGGCATAGATGGTTTAAGATTTAGCATTCATATCAAATTAATCATATTTAAAGGCATACACTTTGATTGTCGAAACAGAGTTATGCATAATAATTAATTTATACTAAATTTGGTATGTTTTAGTTTACCTTTCATATTACTTTTTCATTATTGAAAAGGTGTCAAAATCTTTAAAGAGTTTTTTGGGCAACCTAGGACTCGCAATTAGGACCTCAGGAATCCCAGTAAACCACCAAGCCAAGAAGGAATTTTTCATTAGATTCTTAAACCTTCTTAAATATTAAATAATATATTTCCTGTCGATAATTATTGACTTTCCTAAAGAATTGCAAAATAAGTTGAAAATCAGTTTTGGGTTACATATTTCACATTTCACATTTAAATTAAAAACAACTAATTATATAAGTTATTCTTAAAAATAAGAAATTCTTACTTATTGAATTATTAGTTATAGCTAGAACTTATTGCCTAGATTGAAAATCTCGGGAATAAGTAATAATCTAGGGAATAACAACTATAAACCAATTTATGTAATATTTTAAGAAGCTATCAAAGCCAGCGTTAGCCTAAATTATCCATATAAAGTAAAATAATTTTCAAGTGTAATTACGAAAATATCGAGGTAGGAATGCTTTAGAAAAATCTGAGAAAGAACAATAAAATTTCAAATTACAATTTTATAGCCTCCGCCAATAGAAAGGCTTTAATACAAAATCGATCGTTCGACCTGGCCGGTTATTATCTGGCTAGGTACAAATAGAAATGGACAGAAACCTGAAGCAAAATGAGGTTAATTTGTCATTAAATAATATATTATATTATGCACTCGTTGTTGTTGCTATACGAGTATAATTTGAAACTTTCTAAATGCATACTAAATTTATAACATCATTTTGTAGAAACATTTTGACACCACGACTGCTACATTAGGTTCTTTTAATCGGAGCAGATTTTACGAGCACTGCTTTGAAAACAACAAAGAACAGATAACGTAAAATATTATGATTAAGAAAAAAACAAAAATATTAATTAACAATCTTTTCTGTAAAGATTACAGACCTAGTGACTGACTATTAAATTTTGAATCTATTGTTACGATAATGTTTAGATGATGCCTGTCTGAGTTACGTAGTGGCATCTTTAATAATATAATTTATTAAGTGAATCTAAGATCTAGACTGCTTGAGGGTGTCCAGTCATAAACAAAAAAACAAAATAACCAGTGTTTATATTTATCACTTAAATTAGATATCATCTGAAGACTTCTTGCAGTGACGACTCTGACACACTCCTAAAAAATGATTCAGGGAACTCCTAACACTTGCTTAATAGCATTATATAACATATTCAGAATTTGTTAGTGTAGAAACAGTTATTATTTTTGGACAACTACATTACAAAGTACTTCGACTTTCCATCTTAAGGAAAGTTTAGCAAAATATTAACCCGTATTATTATTTTAATGACATCAACGTTATTACCTTCTTTTCATCGTTGACTGTAAAACTGTCGTTAATATTAAGAATTTTTTTATTTTGTACAGTCCAAATTAGAATTCTGAATACCGCCCGATTATTTCGCCTCGGAAATTACAAAACCAAATATGTTGCACTGATTCTCAAGCTCTGATAGTCCAAGAAACACTTCAAGAAAAAGAAGAAGATCTCATCTCTACATTCAACAACAATACCTGAATAAAAAACTAATCGTTTATTGCTCCAGTAAACAATACAGTGATCTTGTATCGAAAACGCATCGCCCGAATATCAATTAGGATATTAATGTAACATCTGGATGATTGATCACCCTTCGTATATTCCTAGTAACGAAATATGATTGTTATAGTGAACGTGTAATCGAGCATAATTAAAATAAGCTTTATTTATTAGGAATTAGATCTAGTATGGCTCATAACATCTAATACATAACGATGATACATTACTAATCAGATCCAACAAAATATTGCGAGGCCAACGATAACTTAAGTCAATTTCGTGAATATTAAGTAAGATAAACGAGGTATGTTAAAGCAAATCGCAGTAACGTTGGCCTTTTTACCCTTAAAAGAGATTATTAGACCAAAGAGCGTTGCAAAGAGAAAGATATAAATCAGTAAATATAACGATACGTCAGAAATATTGATGCTTTTAAGAGAAAGCGAGATTGCGCGTGGTATACGACTTTAACTTCTTATACGAGTATAAATACGAGTACGTGGCATAAATACTGGGAGGCTATACAAAATTAACAATTCACTTTAAGGTAACTGTGTAGACGACCCACAAAAATCTTATTTATTTTTAAATATTTTGTAATGAAAAATCGAAGACCGTTAGTTGATTTAACAATTTGAAAATTTGTTACTACTTGAGTGCGTAATAAAATTTACAAGCAGCCTGAACATGTTTTCTGTTTCATTATCTACAAGTTCTTTAATCCCCTAAAGCTATATATATTTACATAACGAGCTCCAAGAAGATATTCTAGCGATTTTTTTTTACGATAAAATATAGCAATAGGGATGCGTTAGTTTAAGCGATGTTTTTACCTGAACAGATGTGGTATCAGCATAACTGCCATCGTATTCTGATCCGTCGTGCAAATGAGCGCCGTATGGTCCCACCGATCCAACCACCAGTGGGATGAGATCTATACGAAATTATTTTGATTAGGAAATTAGGCAAAAAAGCTTTTTTAAGGAAAACTTTGCTAGGGCCATTTTGTTCTTCATTTAGTGCGTTTTGAATGAAACTGAAGTAGAAAAACTAGATAATTCCTAAAATCTTAAATCAATCAACTTGTGTCTTAACATTAAAGCAAGTTGTCATTCCTAATTACTAAGCTGTAGGTATGATAAAATGCAGCTCTTTTCCTCGTTGGTTTTTGCGTAAATTCATTAAATCTAACATTTAAATTTCGGTATTATAAGCAGGCTATTTCTTTCGTAAAAGTCAAATAGAATTCTTATACGCGTGTGTAAATGAACTCTTCCTAAAAGGCTAGACCGACCTTACTATCATCATCACCAGTTGTACATTGTAAACAATATGAAAACGATATTTGACGATTGATTTGATGATAATATAAAACAATTGCTCTAGAGGACAGCAGTTCATATGAAATTGGATGAGACACAAACAATAAGAATAACGGCCAAAACTTTTTCAACGTCATTTATTTAGAAGCTGCAAACTGAAATTAATTGCACGGTATTTAAATTTGCTTTCCTATTATATTCCAAATTAATGCGACGTCATTTTTGTTTTAATATAACAAATAATCCATAATTTAGGCGTAATCAAATTCAAACTATTTAACCAACTCAAGTATAAGGAAAACTTTGGAAAAGTTTTAAATTAATCTCCTTGAATCCGATATTCAAATAAATAGTAGTAATTTATGAATAATATAAAAAATGTTCACATATAAATTTCTACATAAATTCAATTGCACCGATATTAAATTAGAAAGTATATTAATATATAAGCCTTTTTTTTACCTTAAGCAAGCAATTTGTGAATAAAGCAATTCAAGTTCTATACAACGCCTACCCGGATAATATTCTGTTTGTCCAATCAATCTGTCCCTTTCGGCGTTTCTTTTGACGTCATAAAGGGGCTATTATTGTGATGGCAAAAATAAAGTCAGTAAAAGGTTAGGTGAACCTAAGAAAAAGTTTATTTTACAACCAAAAACCTCGTATAAACCTGTGTGTAATATGTTTAAAAACATCAACGAATGACCAATATGAGATTGCCTCGATTCTTGATAAATATAATCTATCCAGATGTTTGCTATTAATTGGAATATCTTTGAAAAGTTCACAAATGTCCCTATCATGGTTTACGCTGACATAAAAAAAAGATCGCTAGAACGTGCCTTGATTATCTAATAGGCATTTATAATTTTTGTGTGTGCTAAGGACACAGATCGAAGTGGGCTATATTTTATAAATTCGTAAGGTTTTGTGCGAGTTTTTTACGTTTCACTCAAAAAAGATTTTCTTTTCGAAAGGTATGGCACTGTTAGCTCCGATGGCTTTGAAAGCACGAACGAGGACGTCACGAACGAGGACAATATATAGAATAATCGGAGGAAGAGCTCATCGGTTCAATATAGTCATGGGGAACAAATTTTGCTAAAGCCTGGAAGACTACCATTAGCCTGCAGCCAAACTTTAGCTTAGGATAACTTATTTGCAAAAGAAAGCTTTGAACTAGAGCTGGAAGTCGACGAAGATAGAGCTCACGTCCGAGCGATTGTAGCATCTAGATATTGTTACGTGAAGCAAAAACTTTATACCGATTTTACGAAAATCAAGCGGACGGAGGAGTTTAAAATTTCCCACACTTAAAGTTTATATAGAGAAGCAGTGCACAATGCTAATGTTTTTTTATATTACACTTTTATATAAATAGATAATTGCAACAAACCTTTATAAGCAAAATTTTTGAGAAACCGGTACAATAAATTTTTTTATTGCAATGTTATACAAAGTTTTTGACAATATAACCTCAATAAAGTTCAAACTTATAATTTTAATTAATCATCGTCGAATTACGACTTCTGGGTGATCACTAGTATAAAGTATTACATAATATAGAACATTATATTAAAATGCCGCATAATCTTAAAAAAATGTCTATCGCGTCATGCTGCTGAGTTGATTTTGATGATAAACTGTATATGTATAAAAAGACATGTGAGATAATGGAAAAAGCCTTTTTCTGCGAAAATAAAATTGAAGGGACCGAAATAGAGGACGAAAATTTCTCAAACTTTGGTAGGAAATAAATGTTTCTAAATACTTAAAAATCAAGATAAAATAGAAAATAACTTCAATTTATTTTTACAGTACCGGTCTACTCCGTACATCTTATAATAATTGTAAATATTTATTTTTATTAATTTGTCTAATAGAATATGACTATTTTTGGTTTATGTTTAATGGTACAATATACTTCACACTTCATTTTCTATATTTTAACGTTATCCATATAAATACTGTAAGCCCTCGGAAAGTGTAATTAATGCGTGCTTGCACCCGTCCCTCGAGGGACACAAACCCCAGCTATGTTGACACCGCAGGTTATTTTGGAGCATAATAAATTGAGATTCATAATAACTTTATTAATTACTGAACCCAAGAAGTCGTAGTCATAATGACTTAGTTGTTAAAGCAAATGTAATCATACCAAGAGATTTTCCATTCCACAACAGCAACAATAGAAAAATAAACATGCTTTCATGTTGTTTATTCGCTATATATAAATTAAAGCTTTTCATGACATTATTTAAATTTTTGAGTCATTACAAAAATGAAATACTCTTTCAAACACTCTGTTTACTTTTGCAATCCTATAAGGAAGCCTTTCGTAGTTGTATTGGTTACAGAAAATATTTAAATAATATAGCACATAAAAACTTTTTGTATTAAAACGTATATAAACATAAAAATAATCCTGTGGGCGGTTTGGTGCACAAAATTTTGGAGACATGGGAGGTATATATGTTATTTAAATTTTTATCTACCACACCTTTANAACTCAATATTGATTTTTGAAGTGGCCCGACCCGGGACTCGAACCCAGGACCTCATGTCTGTAGTCGAACATGCTAACCATTAGACCAATGAGGCAGTCAAAGCTTCTATATGTTTTGACTTTATTTATATGAAGATAATTGTAACAAATCCTAAATTAGCAAAGTTAACATATAAATAACACTGAATAGAATTGTGTTTTGTTATATCGAATCTTTTTTTATTTATTATCCCTTAATGCTTAAATCAAAAGTATTATTTTTGTTCGTCTTTGAGATCGTCTCCAGATTGATAGACAATATAGAGTCTTAAAATTTAGGAATTTAAATTACCTTATAATTTAAATTCCTACATTTTAAGGGGAATGGGAATTTTATATTGACAACAGTTATTGGATTTAGTTAGTTTACTACTGCAACTATACTTTTTTTTGTTGAAAGGAAATGATTTCATTGTTCTTCAATTGATTGAGGTAATTACAAAAAATATATCATAAGTGGGAAGCTCTACCTACTATTGTAATACATGCTATTATATATATATATATTTATACATGTATTTTGTAATCCGAAATTACTACAGGAACGAGGAATTCGCTTGATAAAATCTAAGCTCCAATAATTTTAGAGGAAGACAGTTTATGTAATAAGAAATAATATAGGCTACTTTTTATCCCGTAATTCTCAAAATAATAGGAACGTTATTTGTTCCGGCTAATACTGAATTGTTTATATTGATTGTACCTGGATTTTCGCTGGCATGTATATAAAATTAGAGCATTTTTTTCGATGTTTTCATAGCAATGATAAAGTATATAAAAAACGTAAAACTTAGCCGTAGTAAAGCACTAACTTTGAGCTAGGGAAAATAGAAAGTTTTTATTTCCCATCTCGTTAAGAAAGTCAAAATGTACACTTTGAAATTTTTACTTTTAAACAGTACAGTTCAAATACATTTTTTAAGACTTATTGTTAACACTCGACAATAATAAAGTTTTAAATAGGAATTAGATTCTGTTATATAAACCTTAATACATAAGGTTCCAAATACCATAATTTCCATCAGAAGGATTTGCAACTTTGTTTACTAAGCGAAGGGCGCGCTGAAGACATAAACAATTCATTAAAACTTTCTAAAGCAACTATACTCTAAGTTCAATAATAACATGTTTTAATAAAGGAATATTTATTGGGTTGAAGAAATTATGTAGTAAATAGAAAAGCCCGGGAATGAAAACGTATTAATGAGACAAGGTGATTAATGACGTCTGCGCTATGTATTTGAAGCTGAAACAACGATCACCTACTTGTACTATAAAGCGTGGCTATGTAATCGCGCTTCTGTCTCTACTATGCAAATGAAAGGTATTTAATATGTAGCAACGACGCAAAACAAAACAATACCTCAGTTACTTGGTAAAGTATGTACAGCAAAGATACTTAAATCATTCACCTTCGTCTCTATACATATATAAAATTAATCTGTGCCTTAGTTACAATAAATTAATGTTCGCGTTGATTTTAATGAATGCACATTATTTACTAAAATAGTAAAAATAGGAACATGAAAATATTATTATTGAGTATTCAAGATCAATAAATCATAAGAATTCCGAGGAATATCTCCTCCCTTTTCATGGGAAATTATCAGGAAAACTTTATTTATGTACGCATAAATATTTAGGAACAACCTATTGTTGTCCCACTGATGGGCAAAAGTCTTAATCATAGGAATGAGGGTTTTAAAGCTTAGACTTGTTACGCCATTTTACTGCGAGCTGTCTGGCTGCAACTATCCCAGAATAGTTCCTGGACATTCAGATTTCCCCGTAATGCTTTCTTTCACTGAAAACTACAATTATGATTTTTTTACAGAACAATAGGTTTATTTTAAAAACCTAGTAATGGCAATCTTGGATTTGAACACATGAATTCTCTGAACAAGATTATACATGTCTCAGCAATTGGTCATCTTGGTTTCAGTATCGTTCATTTTACGTGCTTATATGTTTCATATTCTCTATGCATACTTTTTGCATATTAATCTGCCTCATTGGTTTCGTGGTTGGCATGTTTGAATACAGACATGAGGTCCTGGGTTCGAGTCCCCGGTGGGGCCAATTAAAAAACCGGTTTTGAGGTTTCTATTAAGATTTTCTCAATATTTGTCCGAAGTTGGGAAGTTGGCGGTGTGTTGTACCCCCGTGCCTCGGAGAGCACGTTAAGCCGTCGGTCTTTCTGTCACATCGGACTATGAGAGTGAAAGAATAGAGAGTGCATTTGTGTACTATGCCTGCCAATCCGCACTAGAGCAGCGTAATGGGCCTATGCTCTAAAACCCTGCCTCATATTGGTGAGAAGGCCTGTGTCCAGGAGGACGTTAACGGGCTGCTACTTACCTGACCTTTTTTTACATTTTATTTATTTGTTTAAATATAATTTAAACTCAGGTATGGAACATTAAAAATTGTTAATTCACTTAGAAAAAAGATTTATGAATATAGAAACATTTACTATATATCTTCGATATACATGATATTCCTCGTCGATCAAAAACTGAATGTTAAATAAAGTCAGGCGGTAAAGCAAGGCAGTAGGCTTTTGGCCTCCAGGGAGTTATTTTCTTGTAGACACTTTTCAGCTTTTCCTTATGAAAAGAAACGGTCCGTTTTGTGGCGAAGAAAAGCGCTTTCATAGGACGATGACACGAGACGAGGTCGCACTCTCGCTCTCAGATGCAAGGAAATGACAAGCCAAAAGCGACCTAACGTGTAATTCGTCAAAACACCCGTACATGTATGTATCATGTATACTGACAGAGCACTTGTATGTACGTATTTACCAGTCAGCCTCGTGTAATGTGTCTAGATATTCATTCGCATGACGCCTTTGTCACAGAGAACAACGCAATTACTTTGTACTTCAGAAGCGTCGCCGAATGAGACTAACCAAATTAGAAGACATTTACGGAAGATCCGAGGCTGTGTGTATGAAATTGGTTTTACAGAATGATTTTTTCGTTACTTATATTGTATATTTCTGTAGGATTATTTAATTTCGCGCTTGCATTTTTTGTAAGGCCTGTTTCATGCAACTCTTCTTAACAAGTTCGAGAGTTTATGCATTAACTTTTAAAAGTTTACCTAGGAATTGCGGTTAAAGTAATCAAATTGAAAACTTCAAAAGGATTCAGTAAAAGCTTTTGGGAAAATAAACATTAATTTATTTATCAAAGCAGTACATATAGTCTACAAACCCATGGAAATAATTAACCAGTGAGTTGAACCAACGTGAATGAGGCTTAGAAAGCTGTTACTATATGATAAAATAACTTTGAGCGCTATGCCGTCATTTCTGAGTGGTACAGATGAATAAATAATTACTTTTTATCCTAAAATTTTTATTTATAGCCATTTATAATGAACGGCTATAAGATACAACGGTAATATTTGATAATATTATATCAAAAAATAGTTGTCGTACATAAATTTATGATCTTACAACATTAATAACTTGGTAAATCCTGAAATAGTACACTAGAGCTTCCGCCAAATCTTACACAAGTTACCTTTATTATAATTACATGCTGAAACATCATTTATTGGACATTTATGCATACACATCAGTATCCGGGATTTATCCAGGCCAGTACTACCGGGCCGGTAGTAGTTATTGATCCAATAGATGCAAAATACAATCATTATAATAATTATCCATTGTTTATGTTGAAAACAACATAGTATACTACGCAAAATATTTTTTGATACATAATTAATTCAGTGTCTATGTAAAGGTATTGTCTTATTACTCACGAAATTCATTTTTCAGTACTATGCATAGATATTTCTATCCAAACGATAGTTTGCTTAATTCACTACACTTTTTCTTTTTTAAAGAAATGCTATTTTACGCTTTAAACGCTGTAAACATACGAGATAAGTATAGCATGATAACCTACATCTGAGTCTTGCCACCCCTCGTCAGTCGCGGTCTGACACGATCCTGTCCCTCGAGTGTTTTTATACAAAGCACGCAAAGGAGGCCCTGAGTGTAAGGAGCACACGAGAAAAACTTATCTTTTCAATATTACACAGCCATATTTCAAAGGTATGTTTATTCCTTTTAAATAGCAACTAGTAAACTTGAAAGAAAAATATGCATCAAATTCTTATTTAATATTTTTTGTTACGCCGAGTAGAAGTTTAATTTTATAAAAACTGAAATGACCCGACCATTTCAGCTTTTTATATTGTGAGAAACGTTAAAGAAAATTGGGGCCAAAAAAGAGATGTGACAGAGTGGTACCCAAGAGAAAGTAGGAGAGGAAGTGTAAGACCATTCACCCTGTAGGTGTAAGAATGAATCTAAATATTACAGCAGTAGTCAAAGTCAGAATTAAGGGTATTCCAGGAAGAGGCTCCTGCGTGTAAATCCAAAGACTCAGATTCGCCCGGAACACCAGTGAAACCTCCTCTGATATCTAACTCACGTATGAACAGTATTCCGCGTGGTTTTAATAAGTATTAAGAGACCTCCTAACCCATTTGTTGGAGTTGGTGGGTAAATACATTCCCAAACAACAAAAGAAGTAGAAATGTTTTCTTAAAAGCAAGGCAATTATTATTATCTGTGTCTTGTCCATGTAACTTACGCTATCATTTAGATAATAAGGTTCGACTGTTGACATAATAACTTTCATTTAGATCTTTAAAAAACGGTACAAATATGAATAATAAAACATATCAAATTAATACGACAGAACGCGTAACACTAATTGTGATATATTTTCTCTTACTAGTTATGGATCTTAAACTAATCACGGATAAATTAACAGGTTAGAACATTATAATGTAACTGGAACAAGCAATTAATTGCAATACTTTTCTTCATAGATAGACTGTGAAAAATATTACTTCAAGTACGACATAGTAAGATTTGTATCTTCTTCTTCATGTAACTATTTATTAAACTTATTCTACTACTCGGTTTAGGAACCTAGCCTAAATTTGTATATATGAAATTCAAAGTAGTTTCTAAGCAGAAAGTTAAAGATATATATATCATATTGCTGTTTTGGTCAATTTATCACAAAATCCAAAATTTTATTTATTTAAACAAAAGCAACACCGAACTCATTCCTATGTTAGTAGAATACATAAAAAATAATACCGAAACCTATGTTATTACAATAATTAATTAAGTCCCGTATACTGTATAATTTGATATATACAAAAATGACGCTGGATCACCATAAAATGGTCTTTGTTTTATCTAAACGAATTCTTTACTTTTCAAACCGCTCTCCTACAAAACTTGCTGTTTTTAATTGTGTCACTATTTATTTATTTTTTATAAAGAAATGATATATAGAAAAAAATCTTTAATATATAAAAAAAATTGTTAAAAGTATTACCTTTATCTAACTGAAGACACTCTGCAAGTTACACAAATTTGAAACATTAACCTCGTACGCTCAATGCTAGCAAAATGGGAGCATTTGCCTTTCTCACAAGTTCATATTTCAGTGAATTAATCTATCTCACGTTGAGTACAATTACACACGACAAGTGAGGTACATTTTTTTCACTTTTGATTAAAATAAAAGTTATGTGATCTCGTTATTTGGAATGCTCGAATAACTTTTTTCCCCCATTTGTATTTGATAAATGGTATGAAATAAAAAAGGTTGTTATCTTGGAATTGAAATCCTTGCTTATATATGTAATACTTAGAAATCTAAATTGTTACCTGGTATTTAGTATGCAAATATAAGAATATATATCTAAGAAGGTAGCATAGGATATTACGCATGTTAAGTAATATCCACTCTAATGAATATATTATACAATTATTATATACTTATGTTATATTGGGTATAATTTGGGTTTTAACAGATTATGCTTGTACAAAGAAGGTCGACTATTGTTATGAGTACGAAACAAGCATAACTGACTTTGTTCTCACCCCATGTAATATATATACATATATTTACGCGGAATTTCTATGCGAAAAAATCCTGGTTTCCCAGAGTTGCTTTTTAATAAAAATCTCGACAATTCCTACTACAGTCTACTAGTACCCACTCTCCCTATATACGATATATAATTTCAATATCAATTAAATACATAATGTTATTTAAAATGGATTAATAAATTGTAATATTTGCGAAAAAATGTACAGAGCTGTCTATTGACAATCATGGATAAGGTTTAAAGGTTTTTTTAATGTAATGAGTTTTATAAGTTTGGGATAGACGGCTTAGGCTAACTAAATTTTGAAAGGTACACCAAAAATCACTTGATTTAGTCAATAAAATAAGTTGATTGTACAATAATCTAATGTTAAATGTGCGAGTCGACCTTAAACTAGATTTTATACACAATACTCAGGTAAGGCAACCTCAATTATAGGGGTAGTTAACAGGAATGATTGTATAATTAAGATAACTCGTAAAAGACACGGCTTCTGTTAGTTTTTCTTGTTAACAGACAAGCAAAGTCAAACATTGCAAAAAAAAACAAATTGGAAGTCTCAAAGTTAGGGCAAACTGTTTGCAAGTGGAATAGTTTTCAATTGAAGCTTCGCAAATATAGTAGCAGTAGTAGCAGTAGTCGTGAACGCTGATATCATCTATCTATCGGCACGGGACAGAGTCAATTGTGGCAATCCGGCGCGCTACTCTCTAGCCTTGGCGTGACCGCCCGCCGATGTGGTCGACTATTTAAACTGTCACGTTTCTAGCTATATTGGATATTATAATCTAAGTTAATTAATAAAGTGTTTGATTGAAAAATTACCCACCAACGCCCACAATATGGAAATTATGGATACCATTAATGACGATGTCGGCGGAGAACCCTACGCCACTATGCTTTGTACTTTGTGCTTCCTTCTCTATTGTGTGTGTGTGTGTGTGTGTGTGTGTGTGTGTGTGTGTGTGTGTGTGTGTGTGTGTGTATGTATAAGTAACCATCATATATAAGTTTATCTTTATACTTTAGTATTAGTCAAAATATTCAAAGATTGGGCTTACTCAGCGAACTATCAAATTTTAATTTATGTTGGTCACATATTAATACAATTAAGTACTAATCAGGATAGTTATAGCTAAATATAATAAATTGTACGCCACACTAGTGTAGTACTACATGAATATACTAATAATGCTATGGTTTTTTTTATTGCGGACAGATTGATACTTGACTATAATTTTACGTGGTGGTAAGTGATGATACAATCTAAACTGGAAAAGTAGTAATTTGATAAGAGGTAATTTCTCATATGGATACTTGTCAGAACTAATTCGATATGCAAATATTTTTCTTGGCGGCACAACTTTGCTGGTAGCGCTGTAACTAATCCAGACTCAGACAAATTAGAAAATACCATTTTCTATATTTTTCCTGCCACGAATCAAACCCAGGACCTCTGCTAGCAAAGCGAGTACTTGCACCATTGCATCAGCGTGTTTGTTATCTATCTTCTATCGATGCGTTCTTTTGCAGTTATTTTTATTAGTACTTTAACAACGCAGATTTTCTTGGCTTCATCACAGTTTAACTGAGCCAATAATTAAATCTGAGTCATTTGTTTTTATCTTTATAAAAATAGGCATCTCAGTGAAAGTCTCCTCTGGGAGCCGTCCGCCTCCGCTTGTTAACCTTTTGAGCCTTCGCTTGGATTGTATAAATCATAATTTAATTTGATCGTTATGCGTATGATATTATATATTTTTCGTGTGGTTTAATTTGATACTTTAGTCACTAATGTCATAAAATATTTAACATCCGTTTAATGAATTATGAAAATACACCGTGAAAGCTATGTTATAAATATCACTGATCCCTGGTCTGATATAATCGATGTCAGATATTTTTTTGAAATAGCTTGGACATAATTTAGTTGACTTACTGCTTTAGTCGCTGTTATTTTGCCCGGAATAGTATAAAATAATATTAATACCAATTAAATAACTTCATCAAAACATCAACACGAATAACTCATTCGCAATGTTTATCGTTAGCAGTTATCCGCAACCTTGTCTGCTTGAGATAAGCCGATTGAAAAAATATATTCATAAATAATCATATTAATATACAATTCATTATTTTCTTGCATATATCTCAAGGTAGTATAGGCACTTCTTAATTACTTTAGAGTTTAAATTATTGAGAACACAAGTGTTATAAACCATTAATACCCTACATTTCGCATGCCTGCTAAATGTAATGCATTGTTGGAAACATATTTAATAACAGTTATGTGTATAAAAACCTATGTCTGTATAATGACGATTAAGTTTAAATTACAGATTCATTGAACCTAGTTTAAATATGTAAAAGTAACAAAACTAAAAGAAACGTAGTAAATTCGTTGCGACTGGATATTCCCGCAATATAGGATACCATTAAATGTAATAAAGTAAACAATTTAATAATGTTAAATTTAATAAATGAAACAATAATATACAAACTTTTATATAAGTATCTTAATGTTTAAGTGTAGTTTATAAATATGTGTATGGTAAAATGTCCCCGGCACCATAACCATATAAGCCGCAGATTCAACACATTCTAAATCAAATCGTAATTTGCAATCTAATCAATTCTATCTATGTATTGTTCGACTACAGACATGAGGTACTGGGTTCGAGTCGAGTCGAGCCAATTCAAAAATCGATATTGAGATTTTCTCAATATTTGCCCGAATTTGGGAAGTTGGCGGTGTGATCCATCCCTCGGAGAGCACGTTAAGCCGTCGATCCTGCGCCTGATCTTTTTCCAATAACGTCGGAATTCCGTCACATCCGACTATGAGAGCAAAGGAATAGAGAGTGCACTTTTGTATTATGTCTGCCAATCCGCAATGGAGCAGCCTGGTGGATCTATGCTCTAAAATCCCTGTCTCATATGAATGAGGAGGCCTGTGCCCAGCAGTGGAACGTTAACCGGCTGCTACTTACCTTTTTTATGTATTTAACTAAATTTAAGGAGAGATAAAGAAGTCATTCATATTACTTTGGAACCATATGTGCCTAAAGCGCATCCTTTATTTCTTTCACATAATTAGTAGTTATATATGTGTATCTGCGTTTTAACACTAAAAATTGTTACCTCTTAGAAAGTCGAGGTGAGTATTCACGACCTCATTGGGGTGTGTATGTAAGAAGCGGGCGCTCCAAAGAGGGTCACCGTCAATGACGTGTCCTACGTGACAGGATAGCTGCGTTGAGAATCCACCGTCCAGGACTGCGATGTGCGGGGGCTCTAACCCATTTTCATTTGTCGGTGTCATGATTGAAATCTAGAACAAACAATACATTTTTGTATGAAAACTATAATTTACGAAAACGATTCCATTTAAAAAAAACCCCACCAATTTAATAACCAGAAGGCAGATCGTCCGATAAATAAACTGTTCATTAATAGAGAATTTGGCGATGCTCGTGTAACGAACATCTAACATTTGCTCAAAAAGCGTCAATTCATGATGACCTGATAACAAGATCGCAAAGACTCAAAGAAGAAAAGAAATTTAGGTAGAATTTGAGATTACCACTATACGAAAAGATTTTACAATATCTCCTATTATGTTACAAATTCCCTGCGCAAATATTATGTCTAAACCTTTACGCTCGATTAAATTGATTGCAATAAGATTATGCTCGAAAAATAAGTACTATTAGAAAGTCGATGTAAAGTTAGAGTTTTTGTACAGTATTATCTGAATATATAAAACTAAGTCGTGTTAGTTACACATTTTATAAGTTAAGAACGGCAGGAGAGGTTTTAAAGATCTTTGATTTCTTGGATTATTCACCGTCTTGAATAATAGAATCACTATTAAAATATCGGCAAAATTTAAGGAACAATTATAGGAAATGAATCTAGAAAGATACTGTATTATAAATAAATACAAATCCCTATGTAATTATATATATATAGAGAGATCAAACCACAGTTAATAGCTAAATGGTATCACTCACGGAGTCATTAGGGCTTCAAAACTGGCACACATATTCCTTTTGCAACGTAGTCTCTCATCAAGAACGAGTTTTGCAATATTCCCAAGAGAACTAAGCGGGTGACACCGCGGGGAAGAGTTAGTAATAGATATATTTATTACACATTATAATAACGCGACGTGTGCGATCCACACACGTGTTTGCTGCGAGCGGCTTGTAATTGTCATTCGGTACCATCGCTTATCTACGCCGCTAACCGATAAACTCAAATGAGAACGCAACTTTGTAAGTCTATATCTACTTATAAGAAATTTCTCTTATTCTGACACCAAACAATTTTGAAGCACATAGGAAATTATTATATAGTAAAAGTAAGTAGAAGCCCCTTAACGTCCCACTTCTGGGCATAGGCCTCCTCACTCCGAGGAGCGAGAGTTTTTAGAGTATACAACCACCACGCTGCTCCACTGCGGATTGGCAGGCATAGTTCACAAGTGCACTCTCTATTTGGTGTGACGGGAATCCGACACGACCGGAGAGAGATCAGGTGCAGGACCGACGGCTTAACGTGCTCTCCGAGGCACGAGGGTGGAGCACACCGCCAACTTCTCAACTTCGGACAAATATTGAAAAAATCTTAATAGAAAACTCAATACTGATTTTTGAATTGGCCCGACCCGGGACTCGAACCCAGGACCTTATGTCTGTAGTCGAACATGCTAACCACTAGACCAATGAGGCAGCAATTATTATATACTTATTCCATAACGAATTTTATGATATTTGAAGAGCGTTTTCAGTTGCTTTATACTTTTATATTGTAGCTCGCTTAGCGCTTTAATGTTAAATGACGTACAGTCTAAGATAGACGCGCGGTAACCTGTAAGAAATAATTTGTCTCCTATGCTTTCCATACAGTATTGTACCGGACTGCAATTTTATTGCTTATTTATTTTTCCAGGTAGCATAACCTGCCACAGCCGAAGCCACCCACCGGTCTAGACTCACACAAATTAGAAAATTTAGGAAAAACCTTTTCGCCGGCGAAGTCGTCATATAGGTGAATTTTGCTACAATTGAATGTAATTTAATATAATGATTACTTCAAGCAGAGCTACAGTAATCATAAACATTGCCAGCAAAACTGATTCCTTGTCTTACAATTTAATCTCAAGCAAACTGTTTGATATCTCTCAGCTCATCGTGTCTGCGAAAATTTTAACAAGTTTTGTCCAAAGTGGCTTATATTATTATTAAAAGGAAATTTTATAACAAATTTTTTTAGCGGTCTATCAAATTATCTGAATAAAACTGTTATTTTTAAATTCTGTATAAATATTTATTATCATACATCATACATTGGCTGCCTCATTGGTCTAGTGGTTAACATCTTCGGCCACAGACAAGAGGTCCTGGGTTCGAGTCCCGGGTCAGACCAATTCAAAAACCGATATTGAGTTTTTTATTACGATTTTCTCAATATTTGCCTGAAGTTGGGAAGTTGGCGGTGTGATCCACCCCCGTGCCTCGGAGAGCACGTTAAGCCGTCGGTCCTGCGCCTGATCTCTCTCCGATCGTGTCGGATTTTCCGTCACATCGGTCTATAAGAGTGCACTTGTGTACTATGCCTGCCAACCCGCAGTGGAGCAGCGTGGTGGGTCTATGCTCTAATAACCCTCTCTCGTATGAGTGAGGAGGCCTGTGCCCAGAAGTGGGACGTTAATGGGCTGCTGCTACTTACTTACTTATTATATCAATCGTGTATATTTTTAATCATATGTTTCTGACCTTGTATATATAGGAATGGCTAATTTAAACCTTTAAAGTAGACGTAACTTATATTTGTAAGCCTAGACTGTAGCAAGAAATTTCAATTACATTTCAGCGATTAAATTTAGAGACTATGCAAGAGCGTAATATATAATTATAATACATTTTTAAATAAATAAGAGTAAAATCATATTTGAACTTCTATAAATTGTTGGTTTTGGGCGACTGTTAAAAACGTTTCACAGGATTTTATAACTATATTCAAGATCTGTGCTTAAAAGTCGACTCAGATGATTAGAAGTGGAGTACACTTGAATCGTCTTCTGTAATACGGGCATAAACCTACAAATCTTTCAGATCATCACTAACGAAGGGCAACGCGTATCCACATAATTGTAAGCTTACAAATACAATATCTATTTTGAAAAGTAATTTCGCAGCGCAACAAAATACGTTTTAAAAACGATTTAACAAACTTTTTTACATCATTTTATTTTGCGATATTAAATTTTTATTACGATGAAAATATTAAAATTAAATAAATTATAAAATTTAAATTACAATGAACTAATAAATTTTAATGTGTTCAACATTTATTGGAAAAAAAAAACACGCAGTAAACTATATCGTGTTACTCTTAATGGAAGTACCAATAACTTACAACATTTTATTAATATATTTTTTTAATAGTTTAGGAATTCAGATATGCATAAAAGGAGCGAATCGTTGCGCAAAATTGTTATTGAGTGATGTGAGGAAATTGCATACACCTCTGTATGGCTTGCTAATATAGAAATTGTGATTGACACCCTATTAAAAGTTTAAGGTACAGATGCTACAACAGGTGTACTCATATCATTAAAGTATAAGGTGATTACGATTTACTTTGTCGAACGTATATAGTTAATATTGGGTTTTACTATTAAACAATTAGGAAGATGGACGTGTTTATGCTCGCCTGTGCCTGATATATCTAGTCGATCAGGTGGAACGCTCCGATTATGGATAAGAAATAGAAAGTACAATGTGTCTGCGCACAAACTTAAGTACAATAATATCTGACACGTAAAAGGCAAATTTGTCCCAGAAATTTGGTGCCGCAGCCGGAATTCGATTACAATGTAGATTTAGTATTACCTCATCACCTTATTAGTATACTAGCCACACGCCCTGGCTTACCACGAATTATGCTTACAGTTTTGTCGGTAATATTTGCTTTTCTGGCGCGTAAATTTTTACGATGTGTCCAAAATATTCACTTAAATTATATAGTGTACAAGGTAGTGATAATGTGAATGAAATGCTTAATGTAAATAACCTATTTCAATTGACGAGTATTAATGATTAATATTATTATTACTACTGTATCCGTTTCTATACCTTTCCAATCTCCTCATTGAACATGACCATTTCTTAAGAGATAATATGGATATAGTTTTGTTATATTTTTTAGAGATAAGGCAGCGTTTCCGATGAAAGCTCCCAGGCGGTATATTTTTTGTCGTTATACGACCAATTAAAACAAAACCTTGGAGATTTCATAAATCTTCCTCATGAATCACTCATTTCGTTTTTAAAAATCAGTACAGTATTTTTTGATTTTGATTCATTTGGTGTTATCGCGATCAGACAGGCGTAACGTAGAACTTTGTGTTATAGTATGTAAGGGTTACCTTAAAAATTATAAATAGTAAGTTCCTAAATATAGTGATGAATTGGGAATTTAAATATGTTAAAAACATTATGGTATAGTCATTTGCCTACATTTATCTCAATATTTCCATCTCACAAGGAGCTCTTTTAATTAGGAACGTGAAATATTGAGATGTTTCAGCGTCTGCTTTCGCAGTGTAATGCGATCAATATCATTAAGGGTTCAGAGATGAAATAGAGGGTGGGTAGGCTTTCATTGACAAAGGCAGTTATTAGTTTTAACGTACAAAGGCGTGAGAACTTTGGCCTTGTTTTTGCCTGCTTTTTGCGAATATAAATCAATTCATATTATTCTCCGAACAAAAACAATGTCATTATTAGTTTTCAGATCTGTTTGAAGGCAATTATTTAGCAGTCCTTTTTATCATTTAACTATCTGACTAAGATTTGTTAATACCATGATTTACCTACACAAATAAATAAAATTGGAGTGTCTGTCTGTAATTCCAAATTTAGAGCTTTTCACTAAATATAAATGAAAGTAAGCGAGGTACTTATATGAAAAATAAGTTTATTAAATTTTTGCTTATCTCTCCATTTATTCCGGTTAATCTCTGATTAGGCTAGTCCGATTTAGAAGGGACTTTTATGACAAATAGCTGATGTTAAAGGAGTAACTTAGGCTACTTATATTTTAATAGAATAGGGCGTTATTAACACCCTGAGGTAAAGCTAGTGTATTTTAAAATATTCAAATTTCTGGTGTTTTAGGGATATTTTAACTATTTTATTATTTATAAAAGACATGAAACGTTTCTAATTAAGAAGGAGTTATTATAAATATATATGCTCTGATTGGAATTAATAAAAATATGTTAAACAAATAAATGCTTGACGAGTTAACGTTTTTCGAAACACAAAAAAATATATAATAAAAGCAATGTACACAAATTTAATACAGGCTTCTATTCTCCTGAGCAGACACTTAAAATGATGGAACATGGAAAGAAGAAAATAATTATTTATCCAACAATACCTGTTCTTCGCATAATTCCCGGATTTTTTTTTTTTTTTAAAAATCCTTGATTACTCCTAATATCATCAACTTTTCGCTGGTGAAAGTCCCGCAAAAAATCAGTCCAGTCGTTTCTGATTGACCAAAAATTTAAACATTGATTATATGGCATACGTACATCGTTGATTTGTAGTATAATTTTTCGTATACATTTAGTGGAAAACTGTTGAATTTGAAAAGTTCAAAGTATAAACAGACTCCAATTTATTTGTAATAGATTCTGGTTCTGCTTCACACTGTCACAGATAATAACTCTGCAATCGCAGTTGTAGACAAAAACATTACCTGAGACGCACTGTCCGTTTCTGTAGGACCAATTGCATGAATGAGGTCAACTGCCGAATTCAACTCTGTCGGACAGCGCTCGCCAAATTTGTAGTAATTAAGTACATTTTGCTTTATTTACAGCAACCAAATGTATTGACGGCTCCCTACGTATAACGAGTCTAGAATAAAATCCTAATTTAGTAAGGACAACATTACAAAAACGTCAACATTTTTAAAATGCAAGTTGACCTTTTATAAGAGTACATAGGATCCATCGGTATGCAAGTGTAGAAGGGAACTCCTTCCGTTGAGAGGACTTTTTGATGACGATGTTATGTCTAGATATGTACGTGGACATATCAAATATCGTATATAGAAATCTCGTGTGAGAGTTTGTTAAACAACTCCGCCGAAACGACTTATCCGATTTTTATGATTTTTTTTGTAAATATGACAATAGGTCCAGTTCTTTTTCATCCTCCTAGTCCCACCATCCATTTTTAAACGCGACAAGAAGATGCAATCAATAGATAGTACATATTTATATAAAGTTAATTAACATCGATAAACACAATAGCAATAGATTTTATGAAGATATTGTTTTACGACGTTGCCGTTCCTGATTTACTTATTATTTTAATCTAAAAATGTTACTTTTTATAAATTTCTAAATACGAATTGTTTGACAAAACAAGTTCTATTTAGAAAGTCCTATTGTTATAGAAGTTAAAATAATTCATAGTACCTACTACGTTGTCACTTTCCCTTATTTTGACATCTTAGTGGCTCAGGTGGATGTCTCATCGCTTAAAATATTGTTGTCGCTAAAAAAAACGATATTTTAACAATGAAAATTCCACCTTCTTTAGTAGCGTTTGTAAGCTTTCATGTACTGATTTATGTTTCATTAAGATGTCCTTATACATCTCGTTACTCTCGTATTTCATGTTAAAGGTCAAAGAATGTTGAAAATTAAAAGTCTTAAATTAATTTTACGTACTCAGTAGAAAGCAATGTCTAGGATTTAAAATTCTTAAAAAAACTTTGAAGACAGTTGAGGCTTTTTTTTTCAAAAACACAAATACCCGAATAAAATGAAATTTTTGTTAGTGTTGTTAATCGTCTAGAATTAACTTGAATAAAAGTGCAACTAACTATCACACTGAAAAAACGGCGTTTTCTTGTCTGTACATCGTTGGATTATGGATAGATATTGTTTATAGAACGTAGTCGAGAATAATGAATTTTTATCGCTTCACTCAAGAGTTCTTATAATGTACTCTTAAATTGATTTCCAAGTCAGACTATAACTTAAAAGCTATATATGTTGTACTAGATTAAATTGCTCGTGATTGTATCGAGTTTGCGGAGGGTTTTGGTCCAGCCATTTCTAAGGTTCTAGATGTATACAAATAAAAGCTATTAAAGAAAATAATAACACCTGATGCAAAAAATGCCAACGGAAAAACTGACAAGAGTTACAGAGATCATTTTACTAGATTAAGCAGTGTCGATATTATTGTACTTATTATCAATTGATCGTAGCATTTCCATGATCTTATAAATTACTAGCTGAACCCGCTACTTCTGCCCGTCTGCGTGGAATGATTTTTGGGTAGCAAATTTCAAGTCTCTACGTCTTATAGTTCCAGGGATATTGGGATGAGTCAATAGATACCTAGATATCTCTTATATATATGTAAACAATTTAAAAAGCTTTATAGACAATGATTGTTATTTCATTTAGTGTTATATCGTAATCATTTGTAGAAGGAAGGAATAGATAAACTTTCTTCAGACAGGACTAGGAAAATCGGACTACGTTTCGCTACTACCATTGGTTTGTCTTATTTAAATTATACGCCTGAGTTTTCTGGTGCTCCGTAACATCGTACTTAAGAATTGTAATATATTATACTTCACAGTCCTGGCATTTCTAAAATTTTATTAGAGTAGAAATATCTATTAAACAATTATAAGCGTTGGAAATAAAAGCGTATTTGAACATTAAAAATACACATCAAAAATTTTTCAACTTGATTGGCTACCATAATACCTACATTTCATCTATTTCCACATATTGCCTATTTTAACGAGTACATACCACGGTGGCGTTATTTGAATTTTGTCGATATTTCCAATATGACGATAAACCACGATAATTTAAGTTTAAAACAACTATTTCCACATACCAAATATTCATCACAATTTAGGGCTTCACATTCATACTATTAAAATAAATATCAATACTTTTTCAGAATTATTTTTAAACCGCGTAAACAAGAAGGCCGGGTATGCGGAAAACTTTTCCTAAATTTATACAAATACCGCAACAGCAATTTACTGAACGTCGCAATAACGTTATCGTAAATTTTAAAATTTGCTTCTCTCCTTGACTTGATAAATTTTACTCTAACACGAGTTCCTATTGAAAACGCGCCAACTGTCAGTTATGCTGTTTTCTTGATCGGAGTTCCGTTCTAAATATAATCACGTACTCCATATTATCAAGGAGCTTTAAAATTCTTTTGAAGAAAACAACCAATTCGCCTTGACATTACGCGCTATCTTGTACCCATTTTTTAGAATTACAAATCTTTAAATAGTACCAAGTATATTATGACAATAAATTTGAATATAGTACAATAAATAAACCCAATGGACAAAAAACTATAAACAAAAACATTCTTCAAAATTTGATAAGATCAATGCCGGTCTTTTTGTTCTGGAATATAGCTAACTGCAGTATTAAATTTATATTTTTATAAAAAAACACGTGTAACAGGTTTTTTTTATTTGTCCTTATACATATTTAAGTCACGTTAAACCCGGAAGTGTCAAAGTACTTTACGCAACTCCCATAAGAATATAAGAAAAATTAGAATTGTACTATTCAATGACTAATCTAAAATTATTTATATACCAACGCGTGTAACTCAGGCCAATAATAACTGAGAATAATAATATCAACAAACGTTCCACATTGAAATCCTATGTAGGTAGAATACAGTATCAATTTGTAAGACTCACTTATATTTTAATCTTAAAACATACTCTCATGATATAGAAAATATTAAAAAGATAATTCCGTATTACCCGCGTAGGTGGATGATACTATTTTGTTCGGCGTAACCTTCGCTGTTGCCATGAATTCACATTATAACTTCTTTAAATGTGAAATACAAATAGGACGTTTATATAACATAATAAAATAAATTTTGACAGTATACCTTACAAGAATATGTACTTACATTCAATATAAACACGTTGTGATAATAATTTCAAACAACGAACAAACTATTACAACTATATCTGTTTTGACCTCATTGTAAAGCAACGCGCAAACAATCACTAAAACGCGTATCGCACGTTGTGCCTACAACAGCACCACACTAACACTGAGGTTAATCTTTATCATTATGGACAAAATTAACTTAAACAATATTTATTTTGTTGTTCTATCAACATAATTACCTAATGGTATATTTATTCATTATTAAGCGTGCCTCAAATATTTGTACTTACACAATATTAGAGATGTCCGTAATTCAGACAATGGCTTCGAAAATATGTGTCTTTTCACTGATTATATTGACACGAATTAATATCTTTTTGTAAATCAACAGTTTAAGGCGCACACAGTTAGTTATTGTGCGAGGTTAAGCAACAGAATTTCCTTTAAATTGTTTGTTAAATATACAGAGAGGTTTTATTTAACGTCAAAAACATTTTTTCTACGAGTTGAGTATGCCAAGGCACTGTGCACTTGTCAGTGGCTAGTGATTGGCTAATAGCACGCGGTTCAAGAGACGAGATAGATATTAATAGAGTTATCAGCTTGGAGCAATGTACTCAGAAGCCGTCACCCAAATCACAGAATAACTACCCAAATGAAGCTTCACACCATCGGAATAAATAAATATTTACTTCTGGTGCACAGCTGTTGTGACATATAATTAACATGGTTGTATAAAACATTGATATTATCGTGATAGTTCTCATTTGAATGTCTAGATTCTGTATCTTTATTATCAGATAGTTCGAGTCCAAAATTTTGTTGTTTCACCGTAAGTGTAAGTCAAATTAATATTGAATACATTTTTGACAATAAAATTGTTTCATTTTGAAAAACTTGATGGTGTGAATATCATATGATCAATGTATTTCCACTTGTTGCGAGTTAGAATAAACATTTCGTCATAAGCCGGTAAGTTGACGACCTCGCAGGCGTAACGGTGTAATCACTTTGATAACAGGGGTTTCCGACTCGATTCCCGGCATGGTAAATACAAAAAAATGTATTTTACAAATTTATGTAAGTCCCTACTGATGAGAAACTTCGACGGAAGCAGCAACAGTTCCAGCGGAGGCTTCAAAAATATTGAGTTCTGGTAAAATCCTGCAAGGAAACTTTGGAGGCAAAATACTTGTTACCAAGTTGGCATCTGGCCTTCTTAAACTGTATCATCACTTACCACCAAGTGAGATCACAGAAAAGTGTTAACGCGTACAGATGTACTCGTTACAAACAAGAAAGATAAGAAATAAATAATACGAGGCAAATTTTTTTTTTTAATTTTGCTTTAAGATTTAGCCAAGTATACATACTCGTATATGTTATTGTTCCACGTTCTTTTCGTTTTAAAATGTAGCTCTGAAGAAACTTTTTTAAACTGAATATTCTATTTTAAAATTATATTTATCTAATGGATATTTATAAGGAAAATTTAACAACTTTGTTCTTTCGTCTTATAAACCCATTTTAATTCTGCAAGCGTATTTACCTATCTTCCAGAAAGAATGTTTCATTTGTTGTTGGATGTTAATGAAGTTGACGTTAATACAGACACTTGATGTTAATATTTAATGAATATATTAATTCCTTCTTTAAATTGGTTTATTTTACCATTTAATAGCAAATCAAATTTGCAGCACTTCTGAATAGTCGACAATAATAATTCGTTATATTTTTTTCCACACTCTGATTCTAATATACCTCTGATGATGGTACTCATTAATGACTTAAAATCTAAAGTTACGAGGGTTCCTTCGCGCCTTGATCCGAGAAAAGCCCACACAAACTCAGTCGGGTATTTTTTTTGTTACCATCATCATTACAATATCATGTTAGTTTGCTATATTTTAATTCCAATTAGAGCAGTTCGTTCACTTCCACTCGTTTCTATCATCTAGGTAATCTTGGAATAACAAATATAACAATTTTCATCCATATAGGTCATAAATTGCTTAGAATCTACGAAAAAAATTCGCAATTTGGCCACATGACAAATTTGTGAATAGATATCTGACTTCTAACTAGAACACGTAAACAGAAAAACTAAAATAGCGGCTTACTGCAATAAATTAAATACATACATACATAGCATCACGCCTCATTCCCATAGGGGTAGGCAGAGACAACATCCTTCCACTTGCCACGATCCTTGCATATCTCCTTCGCTTCTTTCAATCTCATTAAACCTTTCATACAAGTTCGTCGGTTTAGAGTACTCTTGACCTGGCCGTTATTTAAAATGTCCTGGATTTGGTCCAGGAACGTTCGCCTNGAAATTGTATATTCTAATTTGTCTGAGTCTGGACTGGTGGGAGGCTTCGGCCGTGGCTAGTTACCACCCTACCAGCAAAAACGTATCGCCGAAACAAAGAGATTTGTGTTCCGGTACGATGCTGTGTAGAAACCGTAAGGGGTATATCGCTTCTTAACAGATTAGCGCGCTTCCATCTTAGACTGTATCATCACTTACCATCAGGTGAGATTACAGTCAAGCGGTAATCTGTCTGCAATAAAAAAAAAATCTACGAAAAAAATTCGTAATTTGGCCACATGACAAATTTGTGAATAGATATCGGACTTCTAACTAGAACACGTAAACAGAAAAACTAAAATAATACGAAGTAAACATAATTACTTTTATTACCATAGCGGCTTACTGCAATAAAGTAAATATATAATTGTAAATATCTATTAAATTAATTAATAGATTTACAATACAATATTTGAGAAAAATAATACAGCGGCATCTGTTGAAAGCTCACGTAAAAGGTCTTTCTGTGGATGGTTAGCCGGAGTAAGACTTGGCTTTAACTTTTTTATACGCCTTAATCTATAGTGTAAAGGAAATGGAATTTATTAAAAAAGTGCTATTCCTAGTTGAATGTGAAATTGTAAGCAGACCGAATAAACACACTATCTATGTTTAGTCCGCTATCGGTCATTCACTGGCATTACATGCCATCCACATGTTTTATAAAAATTAGAACGCAAAGCGTGGTCGCGTTTTGGCAAGCACTCAACATTCGCACATGTCCGTAAACGGCCACGTCTCTTACGACGCCGACCAACATTAATTTCTTTCTAAAAATGTTCCACTTTTCATTTCATAAATACCTCCTATTATAACAATATATATTACCGAGTTACCTCTACAGGTAAGACTAAATCATTGGATTTGTTCAAGAAACAGGTAAAGAATTATTATCTTTCTTTATGTTCCTAATGACGACATTTATTTGATCTATTTGTTCCAAGTTCTTATGTATCATGTATATTTTACATATAAGTATATTATTATGTAACTATTTATTATATTTAGTTAATTATTTCTAAGTAAGTTAAAGTGTATGTATTAGTATGTAGGAACATTTGTATGTATGTATTTGTATAGTAGGGGGCACCAACTACTCTATTTACCTCGCATTGTCTCTTTAACCCTAAGATTGCCTGGTAGAAATCGCTAATAAGCGATAAGGTCGCCTAATTGTACTATTGTCTTAAGTTTGTTTCTACGTTGTTTCACGTTTGTGATGTACAATAAAGAGTATTCTATCTGTCTATCTCTATCTCTCTCTCTCTTTCTCTCTCTCTCTCTATATATATATAACGTTTCATCCTTCAATCTAAATATAAAGCAATCTTTAACAATGATATAATAGATTTTCTAAAATCCAAGTTCTAGTTCACACTCTTATTCAATATCACTAGTGTGGGTGATTGGATTTTGTTGATTCAACTTCAAGGCGATGTCAAAAATAACAAGTGCTTCCAATACAAGCGCATTTCGTTAAATGCTAAATGGTGAACGTCTTGCGGTACCTACAGCGACTAGTTTACGATGACGGTGGTAAAGTTAAAATATGTAAATGCCAATAAGCTATTAAAGATGGCCAACTGCCTCATTGGTCTAGTGGTTTAGCCGTCGGTCCTGCGCCTAATCTCACTCCGGTCGTATCTTATTGCCGTCACGTCAGACTATGAGAGTTACGGCATAGAGAGTACTCTTGTACTTGTGTACTATGCGTGCCAATCCGCTGTGGAACGGCGTGGTGAGTCTATGCTCTAAAAACTCTCTCTCATATGAGCGAGGAGGCCTGTGCCCAGCAGTAGGACGTTAATGGGCTGCAACTTACTAACTTATTAAAGAACACGTTTCCACCTATGTCTCGTTTATAAAAAAATATGTTCCTTTTGAAAAGGGTAATTATGGCAGAACAATTTATTGTACAACTAATCAGATTAACCAATGCACACTATACTTGTAGATTAAATGGGACCATTTCCGAAGTCTACAAAGATAAATCATTATGTTCTTGCATTTGTAAATTAATTTTCGAAATGAGTTATAATTAAGACAACAAATAGTCTCCGTTCCAATAAAACAATAATAATTCATGTGTTTGCAAAGGTACCCCTGTCGAATAGTCACGGACAGAGGATTATCATTTTGAAGTTGGTATTTTAGCATTTTGTACAACTTATAAAATCCATTATACTTTAATGCAATAGCTACCCGACGTACCAACGTACATGTCAACGGGTAAATAGGACATTGCTTCAAGCCCTGCAAGCAAGTGTATATGGACCGACGGCATTGAAAAATGCAGTTCCTGAAACAGTAATAGGAATCAAGCATTCAATTCATTACATGATAAAATTCAGTGCATTTGAAGTTATATTTGCCGCTAGGAAAGTTTTATTCCAAATTTAATTGTTATGTAACATGCCATGTAATAGATGTTGGTTATAAAGAATTTATCTATCTATGTCTATATTCTATTAATTACAAAGAAACTGATTCAATTACAAAGAAATTGAAAAGATTCGGAAAACTGTAATTATGATCGCAGGCGATTCTCAAAGCTTCTTAGATCGTTTAATGGGGGATTCTCGACAGAAATATCGAAGACATTGCTTCGATATTTATGTCAATAATTCAAAAACAAATATTTTTATAATGCTAGGAAAAATCGCTGCCTCTTTGGCACCTCAGTTGCATTATAAGCCAAATGCACACTGGTTTAAATTCATTTAAAATTTGTTGTAATTAATACACTAACGGCTATATCCACGTAAAATTATTCCTAATGTCATGACAAATAATAAGTATTATAATACAAAATTGAACGTCAATTCCTATGCAACCTGGCACAAGCTTCTTAAAATCATTAAATTGAAAGAAATCTTTCAACCCTTTATGTGACCTTTAAGTAGACGGCGCCGTCCAATTATTCGCAATATAAATTTATTTAATGAACTAAAATTTAAAGACTCCATTAATATGAAGTTTCATCCTGTACAAATTAAAAAAATGTTTTTGTATGTATACAAATTAAAAAATATAATTTACGATCGACAATTTGAATCACTTAGTAAAATTTTTAACATAAGAACTTTATTTTAACCCTATACCATATGCCATACCCATGGAATCGACAGCAGTGTATTCGCATTCGTAGTAAGCCTCTCTTCTTCATGCCGGTGTTCCACAGGGTGGCGTACTCTCACCATTACTTACCATATTTATTAACTCTGTTTTCCGCGCCCTTGATTCGGCGGCATTATAAACGAAATTATACGCTTATGCAATATTGGTGAATTATGAATATTGGTGTAGATAAAATCACAGTGGATCTCAGAAATATTTGTCCCTGGAGTAAATCTTTTGGCCTTACGGTCAATACCAATAATTATTACTTATTACCAACAATTGCTGCCTGCGACAGCAGTTGTCGGTAATAAGTAATGCAAAACAAATTAGTAAAATAGATTTTACCAACTTATCGCCGGATTTGCTAGACAGTACTGTGTTGCCATTAAGTGAGTCGTTCAAAAATCTTGGGATAGTTATGGACTGCAAATTCACTGTTTTCGACTATAGGGTCCCTTAAAAGGTGGATAAATCTCCTAACTCTTAAAGCCAAAATTACTTTGGCCGAATCAATTATTTTACCTATCCTGGATTCCGCAGACATTAGTTACTTTGATCATGGTGTAAGCTTACAAACCCAATTGGAAAGACTACAAAATTGGTGTATTAGATTTATATTTGGATCAAGAAAATTTCACTACATTAGTAAATATCGTTCTCGTCTCAAGTGGCTACCGGTCAGACAGCGTTGCAACATTCATGCTCTTCCCTTACTTAATTCTGTTCTCTATTTACCTCATACTCTTTTCTACCTTAAAGGCCGTTTCACTTCCCACTGTGATGATCTTAATACTAACCTTGATCTTCGCTCCCGATCTAATAATAAACTAAAGCAGTATGTAAAAATAGTTATTACAAGAAATATTTTACTGTCCAGGTTATAAATTTATGGAAAGCGCTACCTGATAATATCCGTCACTTAGAGTCATTAGCGGTTTTCAAAATTCGTTTGAAAGAGTACAATTCGGCTCAAAATTGTTCTGAATAACATTAAATTGATTTTTTTTATCTCACTTCATGCCTATATATACTTTATTATCTTATTCTATTATTAGTATTTTCATATGTTTAACATTATACTAAAGCAATTATTTATTTATAGCACTGTTCTGCCCATTATTTTTAATAAATTATATAAAAAATGTGGATACTTTTACAAAGGTGGTCCGGAAGAGAAAGCTTGCAGCGATAAGATCGCCTTTGCATGCTCCTAGCTTTAGTTTTATAATCTTAGTTTTGTATTTCTTGTGTAAATTCCTTAGTTATGTATCTATGCGTTTAGCAGCAGCTTTTTTATTTTTATAACAAAATTCCCAATCGTAAATTTTTCTGCCTAAAATCAGAATTGCTTCGGGCAAGTCAATTATGTCTATCAGCCGCCGGGTTTGTGTTTAAATTCACTTACTACAAACACAATATGAATTTGATGCAAGCGAGTTAGTATACCAGAAACTAGTTAATATGATTATTTGCGGAAAAATTGAGTTAAACAGTTGTATTGTTCACAGAACAGACGGAGAGTTGTTTCAATGGCAGCGGGTTTACCCAATTCAAGACCTAACCTATACTTACCAACGCCAAATGTTGTTTACTATTTTATTTAACCTGTAAAGCTGTCATTTGTTAAAAATGTGTATTCTGTTTTGAGAGGTCGTCTTAAAATTTAATTATAAACGATTTGATCTATTACCTTTTTAACCCCTGTTTTGCATTCTAAAGTAAATTCTGTATATGTATTCCCTAATTAATTAATTTGAAAACCACAAATAAGACTATTAATTAAACAATATTACTTTATTTTTTCATGTTAAAGTTAACATGAAAAAATAAGTCCTCTTAATATTCAAAATACTTAATAGATATAATCTGGATATTAGAATTTTGAAAGCATATATATTGAATTCTAAGTTTTGTGATATGTATGAGTCAACGTTATCTAACAGTATTAAATAATCACATATGATGAGACCTCGACATGACGATACAGAGCGCTTTAGTTAATAGATATATTTATTTATTAGCATTAGACATACAAATAACGTTTGTTGATTATGATAATGTGGTTATTTGTTTTCTTTATCTAATAGACGCGTTCATTGTACGAAGTAAGAAGACACAAGCTACAAAATTTGAATGAGATTTTAGTAAAAATTAAAATTTTGCAGAAGTAAAGTTACTTACTTTACTTATACATAATTTTAAATGTTAACAGCTTATTAACTACCCACTGCTGGCCACAGGTCTCCTCGTAGGCCTCACTCGTAGGAGACAGGGTTTTTAGAGCATAGACCCAACACACTTGCAGGCCTGTTACACAAGTGTATATGCCAACACAAGTGCACTCTCTACATCTTCACTTTTATAGCCCGATAGGACAGCAATGCGATACGACCGGCGAGAGATTAGGCGCAGGATCCAAGGCTTAACGTGCTCTCCAAGGTACGGGGGAAAGCATGCCACCAAGTTACCAAATTCGGGTAAGTACTGAGAATTTATAACAGAAAACTTAATGATGATTTTTGAATTCGATTTGAATTCCGGAACTCAAACCCAGGACCTCATGTCTGCAACCGAACAAGCCGACCAATACATCAATGAGGCAGTCAATAATGTATGCATATGTCTAATAAATTCCTTTTCAATAACTTAAGTATTCTACCTAGGATATACAGGTTCCCTTACGATAGTTATTGAAAAGCCTAATTTCTGATATCAATAATGTTAGCTTTTATAAGGAGATGAAGCGCAAGTGTCTAGGATTCGAACGCCTCTTCGGGCGTCTTTTAACAAGAATTTTTATATTTAAGCACTAGGTTTGCAGTAAATTAGCAAATTCCAAATAAAAACTTTATTTCAATAGAATATTATGATGAAATTTCAGCAGTCACTTATAAACAACTGTTTGTTTTATTGATATACCACAAATTAGTCTAAGTTGTCTGGATACAAATAAGACATTTCTGGATGCGCCTTATTAGGTTTCACAATCGAATTCCCCTGTTAAAACTACAGAATCGAGTATTGAGAAAGTGCTGCAAAAATCAATTTTAGAAACTGGGAAAGTAGAGATTTCAGTATTGGCGATATTGAATAATATATTATGCTATTTACGATGATGATTTCACCTTACATAATCCCAATACGATATGTTCTGCAGATTTACACATTAGTAAATAAAGTTGCACTATATTTTGCCGTGATTGCCATAATCTTTTAAGTATATGAAACCTTTACTGCTAATATATACCCTCATTCGTATACGATTTTCTTTACGATCCCAAATATTGAATATAAAAACTGTGTAGCTTAACACCAATTTCCAATGCTCTATCTTCAAAAACGACAGATTTATGTTAAGGTCCTATAAACGCAATGAAATAATATTTTACACAAATATTAAAGCAGCATGAAATAATATTTTAAACAAACACATGTTTGTTAACATCATGGTCATAATCATTGTCATGGTATTGAATACCTAAATAAAAAATTTGAACTAAAACTACTTATAAATATGATACATTTTCCTTGTATTCGATTATATACATTCTCTTTTAATCATATTAAGAAAACTGTGATAATTGAATTGAATATTTTTTCTATTCACTATTTTTTACTTATACTATGAGACAGGATTTATTATGAAAATGTAAGGATTTAGATGTTAAAAAAAGTTATCTATCATTATCTATCCTTTTTTATTACTGACAAGTTAGCGCTTGACTAATAATATCATTTCACTGGATGGTAAGTGATGATACAGTTTAAGATGGAATCGTGCTAACTTGATAAGGGATAACATGATTTACCTCCTAGGATTTCTACACAGCATCGTAACGAAACGTATTTGTTTTTTGCTTGGTCGTGAGCCTTTGTTAAGGTGGTAAGTAGCCACGGCTGAAGCTTCCCACCAATCCAAACTCCGACAAATTATAAAAAGGTAATTTCTTATATTGGATTTCTCGGGAATTGAACCTAGGTTAAAGCTAATACAAACCTTAAACAAATACAAAAACTATTATACTATAAAATAAACCAAATTGAGAAAGTAATCTTTTGTTATTAACCGTTATCACGTACAACCCACACCGGCATCAAAAAATTCACTTTGTTCTAATAGAAATTGAGGTAGGCACTCTGGTATTGATTTCTGTTGTGATATAGATAGAAGCTCGCCCCAAGTAACCCAGCAGGCACGACTACTCTGATTAAAGAGAGAAAAAGGCTGTATTTATTCGTTTACTACTCTCAGTGGCTTTCTTGAAAATTTTTTAAAAGTTTGTTTTCTTTCAAATGCTTGCCGGATTTGTTTATGTTGTCGCTTCGTGATACAATTTTAAATTCGTCTGTTTTTATTTCAATATTATTTACAAACATTGTTGAATTAAAACATTCAAAACATTGTTACCGTTCTTGTCAAAGATTATATGACAAGATCATGTAAACATTTTAAAAATAAAGATGTTTTATTTGCAACGCTTATTATTACTCTTATTTCTCACTCTTCCTATCTAAAATAATATTATACAGAGAAAACATTTTGTTTTTATATGTAAGTATGTATGATTGTTACATTTTCACACAAAAACTACTGGACCGAAATTCAAAATTTTTTGCACCATTTTCACTGAGCGACGTGGACTATATTACTTTCTCAAAAAAAAATAGGCATCCCTAAGATTTTTTTTTCCGACAGGAAAATCCTCATGGATACCCAGTGCATCACGGGGGGCATATTCTGGGTTATGACGGACTTTTACTGGCTAAAAACCTGTCGGTGTCGGTCATTCGAGTTGCCTTGTGATAGAGCCGCGGAAAGGGCACGACAATGCTCGACCGCAGCGACTCGACGGCGATGCCACTTCATATAAGGGGCCCTCTTTAATTTCCTTAAGTACTTTAGTAGGGTGGCATGTCTGGAGTATCGGCATGTCGTCCACAATCTTAGGACCTCTCTGTCAGGCATCAAACCCCCGTATCTGCTGCCCAGAGGTTATCCCTAGAGGGGTAGACGACAGTCCTGGGCCGCCCGTCTGCGTCCGATCCTGCGCCTGCGTATGGCGGGAGCGGCTACGTCCTGCACCCTCAGCCGCTCTGCTGTCTCCTTCTGCGCCATCAACTCCCCGCAAAAAGAAACTACCGCTCTCCAGAAATCCTCACTACCCACCATAGGTTTAACTACGGTAGGTATCCTGAGGTCAACACATCCAACAGAATCTATGAGAGCGGCTCTCTTTTCCGCCCAGCGTGGGTACGTCACCAATGTGTGTTCTGCCGTGTCAACGGCAAAACCACACTCGTGACACTCTTCAGTCGGCTCGCGGCTCACCACTCGTCCCTAAGAAAAATGCATAAATGTAACCCAAGGTATGAAATAAAAAATCTATTATCGCGTGCGCTGTGAAAACTATTGAAGATAGAACAAAAAAATGTTCTACAATAATATAGAAAGTATTAATCTATAAAAAAAAGTCCGGCATATCATATGTCCAACTACTGTAGTTATGCCACTATAACTACTTTTTTACATTTTAAAACTTAATATAAGCGCCAGCAATAATCAAACCATATTATTCATACCTCTTTATTAATACCGTTTCAGTACCTGTAAAATGCTTTTTAAATAATTAAAATTGGACAGTCCATTCCAAAGATATAAGAAATTAAAAAATCTCAATTTACAAAGAATAACGTATCCCAAGTCGAACTCCAGAATAAAATAAAGTTACGTCAAATGTTGTATGTAGGAAAGTTCTGAGACAATAAAGTATTACAAATAAAACTTTTCTCTAATATTTATCTAAGAAAGATTTGCATTTGGAATTTTTATTTTCAACAATTTACAATAATCAATCTAGAAATTTCTGCATCGATTTAAAAAATTCTTTTGATACCTGTAGAGTATTTTAAAATTGATTAATGTCAGACATTCTACGTTAATAATGTTACGAATTTAAAAATGTATTAGATATATATTCGTTGTAGAGTAAAATCTGTATCTTGATTAGATTATGAATGTGTTTATCTTCTATTCTGAAAAGTACTAATTGAAAACTTAGTGAAGTAAAACTCTTCTAAATTCTAACAAAAATATATCGTCTGACTTAGTACACTTTCCACTGCTCCGAGATCGGTATCTACGTAGGTGACATCACAGGGCATTGCTAGTATACCATAATTTCAATCGTAAACAAAATCAAACGTTCAAATATTATTTTTAAACATGCATTAAACGTCACTTGATGGTGATAAAGTTCCTTCTAATATTACTACGAAAACCAGCTTACTTAACAGTTGAAAGGGTTCTTCGTATGTAATGAATTTGTGATAGTAAGGGCTTAGGAGCTAACTTTAGTTTTTTAAATCAAATCAAAAATATCTTTATTCAAGTAGGCATATTACAGCACTTTTGAATCGTCAAATTATATTTTTTTTCCACACTCTGATTCTAATATACATCTGATGACGGTACTCAAGATCGGCTTAAAATCTAAAGTTACGAGGGTTCCTTCGCGCCCTGATCCGAGAAGAACCCACAACAAACTCAGTCGGGTTTTTTTTTTTACCATCATCATTACAATAACAAATTAGTTTACTATATTTTAATTAAAATTAGAGCAATTTGTTCACTCCCAAGCGTTTCTATCGTCTAGGTAATCTTGCAACTTATAATACGATTTTTCTATCAACTTTCTTTTAACAAAGACTTTGAATTTATTAATTGACATCTTTAGAACGTCTTGTGGGAGTTTATTATAGAAACGTATACAGTTACCCTTAAATGAGTTGTTAATCTTATGCAGCCTACTAGAATTTATAACAAGTTTGTTTTGGTTTCGTAAGTTATATGATGTACATTCACTCTTTTTATTAAAAGAGTCAATGTTTTTATGTACATACAACAAGTTTTCTAATATATATACGCAGTGAACTGTCATTATGTTAACTGCCTTGAATTTGTTTCTTAGCGACTCTCTTGGACCCATATTGTAAATCGCACGAACGGCCCTTTTCTGCAGCACAAATATTGCATCTATATCAGCAGCATTACCCCAAAGTAGAATACCGTATGACATAATGCTGTGAAAATAGCTGAAATATACCAGTCTGGCAGTATCAACATCTGTCAGACGACGAATTCTTTTAACTGCGTAAGCCGCAGAGCTGAGCCTGTTCGATAGACCACTTATATGGGGCCCCCACTGTAATCTGTTATCTAACGTAATGCCTAAGAAAACGGTACTGTCTACAAGGTCTAGTTCCTCATTATTAAGTTTAACAATGGTTTGCATTTGTTTAACATTAGGCAGACTAAATTTAATACATTTTGTTTTATTTGCGTTGAGCAATAAATTATTAGCTTCAAACCATTGTACCACTTTATTGAGAGAGCTGTTTACGTCGTCATAATTTGTTTGTCGCCTATTAATCTTAAACAACAGCGAAGTATCATCAGCAAACAGAACAATCTCATGATCACCCTTAACAAAGTAAGGAAGGTCATTGATATAAATGAGGAAAAGAAATGGTCCTAGTATGGAACCCTGTGGGACTCCCATTTTTGTCACAGACCCCGCAGAAAGCTTGCCATTGACACAGACCTTTTGCGTTCTATTGGTTAAATATGAACTCATCAGGTCTAATGCTGTGCCCGCGAGGCCATAGTGTCGCAATTTCCCGATCAGGGTTTCATACTGAACACAATCGAAGGCCTTAGACAGATCACAGAAAACGCCAAGCGCGTCACGTGAATCCTCCCAGGCCTCGTAGATATTGAGTAATAACTGTACGCCAGCATCGGTAGTCGAGCGACCTCGAGTAAAGCCAAATTGCTTATTATGTAATAAATTATATTTTTTGAAATGTTTTAGCAACTGGTTCAACATTATTTTCTCAAATATTTTACTAAAGGTTGGGAGAACCGATATTGGCCTAAAGTTACTAGGGTTCGAAGTACTGCCTGACTTAAACATCGGTATTATTTTGCTGTACTTCATTAAGTCAGGAAATACACCACAATCTACACAATTGTTAAAAATTACCGCCATGTCTGGTGCAACGATGTCAATTAATGATTTTACAAGGTTAACTGACAAACCCCACAAATCGTTAGTTTTTTTGTTATTAATTAAATTAAATGACTTAATAACATCAGAGGCATCGACACGACTGAATTTAAAAGTACTATGACATTGGGGCAAGCTATCAGCTAGCCAAGAGAGTGCAATGGAAGGTGAGGAGTTCAGTGATTTCGTAGTTGAGACAGGAATTTTTGTAAAAAACTCTTCAAAAGTATTAGCAACCTCTAAGTCTGACGAAATTTTTTTATTCTCTAAATCTAAATGAAATTCATCAAAACGCGGAGTTGCTTTTCCTGTTTCATCATTAATTATTTTCCAAGTTGTTTTAATTATATTAGTACTATTTTTTATCTTACATTTTATGTGTTGCGATTTAGCAAAAACACATTTCTTTTTGAAATCCTTGGAAAATAATCTCACATAATCATCTCACATAAAATTTAAAAATTACTTATTCATTTTTAATTAATCTATCAAAACCTTAAATTGTAGACAGGTTCTATACTACTTAGATAGCATTGCTTGGCATCTATCCAAGATCTTGGTGAAATGTATGATTATAGAGAAGCGAGAGGACCACATGACCAATTACTCTAATCGTTATCTCAATGATTTAGTAACTTACTTGCTTCGACTTCGCCTATTAAAATACCAATTATAAAAGGTAAAGACAGCAGGGAGAAGTCCCTCCGGTCAACCCTAATTTTAAGTAACCAAGAAAAAGTAAAAAATTATGCTGTTAGAACTTATGACGAACTTATAACGTTCTTTATGTTATAATTTTTATGCAAGTCTAAACATTTCATTACGAATTTTTAAAGTTATTTCTACTGTAATGCATGCTTGAATTTACAGCGATATTAAAAGTCCAATTAAATGCTTGATGTTAATAAGCTGTTTTCTTATTTGACGAGTAATTATTTCGCAAATTTATGAATATAATAATATATAGCTCATGTTAAATAACACTTTTTTTTAATCTCCCATGAACTTAATATTAATATGATTTTATGTGTTCTAATAGGTTACATGATTTGACATAACATGATTGTAATTATTTCGGGTACCCTCATTCTTATAGACCTGTTAATTTACACAGAAGAAACTGTGGGCATCAGCTAGTATAATAGCAAACAAGTAATATTTTGTATGAGATCTTTGTTAAACAAAATACTTAATTAATGATCGCAGTTCTCGTCGATACCTAAAATATTACTTTCTTTTAAATATGGCTTATATTAGCTCAACTGTAACTACTATTTAAATTACATGATAATATTATTAGGTATAAAGCTTTGTTAGTGTACGAAACGATAGATTATAGGGATTATATCATGATTTATGGATACTAAAGTTCAGCTAAAACTGTGTACACGGATGACATTCCAACCCGTACCTGTTTCAGCGCATTTTAATGATAACGCCTTTTGTGTAATGGCCAACGTTAAAATAGATACGATCGTGCCTTTTTTTTAATAGCCAATATTTTTTTACACATTTGGCAGCTATTACTTCTTTTCATTTAGCTTTGATTCATTGCAAAGTGTTCCTTTGAACTATAAGTTCCCATACGGTCTTATTAATTTAACAGTGCGAATATTAGTAGCGCTAGCAGAAGTCCTGGATACGAATCCTGGATGGAGCAAAAGTAGGATATTGCATTTTTTGTTTCCTATCCTAATACAAAATAAAATATTTTAGTTCCGGTTCTCTTAGGAGTAACGACAATTGACTCGGCGGTTTATCATAATTACTAAGAGGTGAGAATTTATAGGTTGTATTTATTGCTGATGAGTCTTGCTGAGAATTTCATTGAAATGTAAAGTACTCGTGAAAATTTCACTAAAACTGTAGAATTCGACTATAATTCTACGCAGATTAAACATTATCCCGTGGTGCCTAGTATTTGGAGAGAGAATTAACAACAAAAGAGTATAAAGGTTTCAATATAGTTTGTCCCAGTGACGATAGTTTTGTATATTGTGAAATAGGTTCCTATTAGTATAATAATTTTCTGTTCAATTATATCTATAATAGGAAATATTGACTACTCTATTAATCATGCAAATTGAAGCACTTGCAATTAATGATTTATTGAATGTGAGAAAGCAGTACTATATATAGTTACAACGTCTATAATTTAGAGTACTTTGTTTAATATTAAGATTTTATATTTGTCCTTATTTTAATAAAATCTATCGTGCTTTCATCTTAAAGTGTATCATAACTTGCCATCAGGTAAGATTTTGGGGAAACCCTTATGAATCATTTCATTCTTATAAAGAATAGATACATTAACTATATAAAGGCTTTTAAATTTTGTTTATTAGTATAGATCGAATGGCATAAAATCATTATCCAACGAACGTTCTGTCATATAATCGAATCTTTGCTTTCTTAATTGCATATAAGTATTTGTGTAAACAGTGAAATTAAATTACTTGCTAAATGTGGACGGGAGAATGTTTATGCGTCAGTTATTTGAAGCTATTTTGTTCACTTTGGCTGTTCCCGTTTTTACGAAGGTTCGCCCCCCACAAACTGCCACAACATGTGAAGATTTTGAACGTGGAGCCAGATTCAACCCATATGAAATTGTTGATTCTAAGTGGAAAATTATTTTTTTTTGGGCAGAAAATACTGAAGTCAGACCAATAATATTTTCACTGGTCGATAAAAAGGTTTGTATTATCGTGATTTATGGTTTATAAAAGTAACAAAAATGTTGTATTCTTGTTGGTTTTTATTATTTACATTGTATCTGCAATATCAATATACGTACTATGACGTGCACTAACGAATCTAATCAAAAGGTTTTTTTATGATTATACTTGTACATTATAGACGCAGTTAAAACGAGTGATATAAAAAAGCCAAAGTAAATACACCTACTAACACGAAATTCTTAAACTAATTACATAGACAGAAATCTTTAAATTTTTAAAGTGAGCTTTCAATTGATGATGCTGTACAATTTTTGGCAAAATAAATTTAACTAATGAATTCATATTTGATAAAACCATATTAACATCAAGTGTCATCCATTACAAATGTGTTTCAGCGCGCATGGGCGAATAGTATTTTATTAACGGTTAAAATTTGAACAAGATATACATAGAAAGTGTGAGCAACTAGCAGGAATTGAAAAATTCTTTAATAATGACTATTCGGAAAATACCCAATTTCATAAAATATTGATATTTCAGAAATTAAACAGATTCAAGCAAGTCGTAGATGCGCTTGAGCCCGGTCTGGAACCAGAATGGCATAAAGCAATCCTTATGATGGAACCACGGCCTGGTGTACAAGCACTTCTAATGTATCTGGGTACACCAGGTGCATTTAGAGCAATAGTTAAAATGGAACAGCGAAATAAAGGTAGTTACAAATATAGTGCTAACATTAATAACAATAGAAATACTTTTTCTGCAGTCCCAAAATAATTAGCCTCATTATTTGCGAGATTTTTTTTAATAAAGAGCGTTTATTTTATTAGACTAACCTTATAATAAAATGGTAAGTCTTCAATTGTACCCGACCATCTCGAAGCACGAAGACGGGCACCTCACTTCTCACTTATAGGTTTAGGAATGTAGACCCACTGCTCTACTCCAAGAATACAAAACCCCAGACGCCGTTAAACCATGCAGGCATGTTCGTATTCCTTCATCAAAAAAGCACGATTGCTTGATAATGGTTCTTATTATTTGGTCTACGATTGCTTGTATTTTAGAAATGCTGAAATATACAGAGAATTAAGCAATTTCACATTTCGATAATGTTTTATAAGACAAAATCAATTAACAACTTCTTTCGTAATAGAACATGGGTAGGTGTTACAAAAAACATTTTTTTATTGCTGATGCGATAGCGCTCGACTTTATCTCACCAGATGGTAAGTAACGATACAGTCTAGGATGGAATCGCGAAAATTTGGTACGAGGTAATTTACCTTTTATAGTTTCTAGAGCGCATCGTACCTGTACGCAATTATGTTGTTCGTCGACACGCTTTTGCTGGTCTACGGCCGAAGTTTCCCACCAGTCCAAACTTAGATAAATTAGAAAAGGCTTATATTTGCCCTGCCGGGATAAGAGCCCTTTCCTAACGAAATGAACACTGACACCATAACACCAGTGAAACTGGTAAAGTAACATAATACGGTTCAAGTATTTCGCCTTCATTTCAAATAACTGTAGTTTTTCTTTTTGCCTGTTTGTTCAACTTTGTACGGTTAAATAAACATTAGGCCTTTTATGTTGTAAATGATTTTTTTAAGCCCCCCGTCAAGATTGAACTGCGCAATAAAGGTGTGACTGTAATACTCACAGTATGTACCCTCCCGCGCGCCATTTCCGGCCCTAACTTTCACGACTTGACTCATAATGATAATAAACAGACCGCCTTTTAAACGGTTTTTTTCTCATCATGTTCTGCTAACGTTTACTGTAATAGGGAAGCTCGTTAGTCATCTGTAAGAACAAACTGTAAAATACATTTTTTAGTTAAATATATTTAATATTTATCTGATAAGAAGTAATGATATTTACTCATTTAAAGTATCAGCGTAAATTTTAAGCCTCACGATAAACTTATTTCATTGATTTTGGTCATTTTATATAACGAAGATGATTCCAAAATTACGAGTCTATAACTAAATCTAGAAATCGCGATTAATCTAAAAAACCATGTGCATGAATGATGATGTTGGCAGAGAACCCTACGCCCCTATGCTTTTCGCTTCCTTCTTTCTTATTCTACGACACACATTCTTATATATATATATATAAGAATTTATTTGAAATTTCCTTTAACAACATAGATTTATTTACCTATCAACATAGAATTCATATTTACCATATTTCAATATCATAGATATTCCGTAGGTATGAGATAAATTACATTTTGAATTGTAAATTAACTGAAATTTTATTAACAAATTTAACTAATCAATAACCATATTTATTAGAAATTGTTTAGCGTTATTCATTAAAGCTCTAGTTAAAGGCTTAAATAATTCTTGCTATATAAAGCCTTTAACAATTGCGTCCTAGGTGGCAGATAAACTGACTTTATTTTGTGTTATATCTGTATACCAAAGTGACATTTTTGTAATTGTCATTATTTTTTATTTTAGCGCGGCCACATCCGCCACCGCTTTTGAAACTCGCTGATGTGCGTTTTAAATTGGAGGAACGATATATGGGTATGATGTGCTGCGAAGATCTGACTGCCTTCGTTTTAACTAGAGTTGATGAGGTACCTTTAACAGAACAAGAGTGTGTAGGTGTGGCTGCCATTCTCGGCTTCAGAGGACCAGGGGGAAGATCGTATTTATACCTTAATAATTTGACACGGACTGAGCTATAGTCTGGTTGAATAATTTATATTCATTCCTTTTAAGCAGCTGCGACGACAGTCTTTTTATTACGACTATTGTCCTATAAAGGAGTCATAATTTTTTAGGATTCATGGATAGTTAGAAATATTATAGCACACAGAATTTAGTTATACAATATAGTTAGTCAGCCATCAATAATAAAGTCAAAGTCAAAATATCTTTATTCAAGTAGGCCTGTTACAGCACTTTTGATCGTCAAATATCGTTTGTTCTATAAATTATTTAAATGAATGACTGCTAATAACATTAAAGAACGACTTACAATTTAAAGTTACGAGGATTCCTTCGCGCCCTGATCTGTGACGAGCCCACAACAAACTCAGCCGGGAGTACATTTTTTTTTGTTATCATCATTACAATATATTTATTTATATATATATTTAAAATGTATTCTATATCTAAATACATATAGAGCAATTCATTCACTCCCACGCTTTTTTGTCTTCTAAGTATACTTTCAAATTATAGAATGATTTATCAATTAGTTTTCTTTTAATAAAAGATTTAAATTTATTAAGAGACANGACGAGCCCACAACAAACTCAGCCGGGAGTACGTTTTTTTTGTTATCATCATTACAATATATATTTAAAATGTATTCTATATCTAAATACAAATAGAGCAATTCATTCACCCCCACGCTTTTTTGTCTTCTAAGTATTCTTTCAAATTATAGAATGATTTATCAATTAGTTTTCTTTTAATAAAAGATTTCAATTTATTAAGAGACATCTTTGTAACTTCTTCTGGGAGCTTGTTGTAGAAACGTATACATATCCTTGAATGACTTGTCAATTTTGTGGAGCCTACTAGAGTTTACAGCAATTTTATTTTTATTTCTTAAGTTATATGAGGTGCATTTTTTTTTCCTAAAAGAGTCAATATTTTTATGGACGTCCAACAAGTTTTCTAATATATATACGCAGTGAACTGTCATTATTTTTATTTTATATCATGTATATGAAATGGTGTCCTTATAGCGCAAAGTAATTTCTGACAGTCAATTCTTGTTGAAATTAATATGAAAACATTAAATGTACTGTACAGCAGAAATGTAAAATCATTTTTTTTTATTGAAATAGGCTTTTGCAGCATTTTGGAATCGACAAATATAGTATTTTTTTCATATGTTATCTGACTATAAGATATATAAGACTAGGTATAGTAATAAATTAACATAGTACAGTTCCTTGTTCTGAGAAGAACCTGCAAGAATCTCAATTGGTTAAAAGTATACTGATATCCATCATATAAAAATGGCTGGTTATATTTTGATAGAAGGATTATCTTTAGAATCACGATAGACTCTTGGTATAAACTTATAATCTATTAATGTAACGTATTCTTCAAAAGAAAGTATTTATTCTTGAATTATTAAAATATAAGTAATAAATGCCAAGTCTTACCTTAAAACTATATATTTTTTATTACTTGTGCTTTTATATTTTACCATGTGCTCTTCCAATGGCATCTTTTTTGATATTTAAAGCAACTGTTATACTTTGTTTGTACTATTATAAAAAAATCCTTGTATAAAATAATTATAATTATTTATAGCTTTAAATATTGGAGCATTCCTATTATACATACCCATAAAAGACCTCTTTAAGTATGATATGAAATAGCTTTTTTTATCATGTTAAATTTTAAAACTTAATCTAATACGTATCTTATTGATATTGTTATGTATCTGTGAACTTTGTAGTTGGTCTATGATTAGATAGTCTGCAATAGACTATATAATATATAATACAGGTGTCTTATAGAAGAGGCATATAAATCAAATAATTAATAATGATGATACATTATCATAAATAAATAAATAAGTTTAAAGTGCAAATATGTGGAAATTCTGCAACCAACAAATGTAAAATTGATAATTGTGAAAACTCTAGCGATCAAACTAATGATGATCATTTAACCTTGCCTCTGAATGATAATATTTCGGACTCTAAAATAAGTAAAATTAAAATTCCGCCTCAGCCATTAGTAACAGAGAGACCTCGTAGGGTAATAAAAAAACCAGATAGGTTGAATTTATGAGATATGATTCGTATGTCTGTATCAGTATAATCTTAACGAAAATTAAGTTGTATGTATAATATAAGTAACATAAAAGAATTTTGCAAGTATGTCTTATGTTAGTCAAACACAGAGTAGGTTTAGTTACATTCGTTAGAGGGGAGGAGTTGTTATGTATCTGTGAACTTTTTAGTTGGTCTATGATTAGATAGTCTGCAATAGACTATATAGCTACCCAATCGCAGCTTCGGCGCGGGGGGAAGGGGATAGACGCAACAATGAGTGGGAAAAAAACCACATAAATAACAATATTGGATAAAGGATAATTAATGGAATTACCGAAAGAATAACAACTCTACACCTGACGTGAAAGGACATTACAGATATGTCAGTTTTTAACTTGAACTTTCTTTTATAGATATTGTTGCCTTCTTCTATTTTAATTAATTGCGTAATTTTTTTTTTAATATGTGCATAATGTGTGCATGTCTATGATTTATAACACACAAAAACGAAAATCGATGTATTTTAAGTAAGTAAGAATGTATTTCTATGAGTTCGAGAGAGAAAACACTTTATTGCACGCAAGATAAAATTAAAAAACTTATTTCTATAATTATAGCGTGCCAAGGCGGTCTTATTGCTACAAGCAATTTCTTCCAACCTTATTATGTAAAGAAGCAAACTAAAATAAATAATAGGACAGAACAGCGCCAAAAACTTAAATATAATAAATATAAATAGTCGAATTTGTTACTGTTTTTATAAATTAACACATTATAATATTTACTCGTAGTATACTAGCGTAGTTGTAAATTTGTGCCAATGATAATCTTTGTGGCGAGCGGTGGAGCGGTGAATCGGTAGACCACGAAAACCACTTCCAAAACTAGACCTATTGCATTTAGACGTATGTACATATAACCTAAATTTATATAAACCAATATACCACTAGAATACCGGTAACAGCATTCCGTACTGCGTTGTAATGCCACCGAATTGATTACTAAGAAATGATTTACTCGACCAAATATTCATTGGTAATTTTTATTGCATACAAATTAAGGTGTGGCTAGAATCTCCCCTGATGGTAAGTGATGACACAGTCCCGATAACCGTAAGCCGATTAGAGGCACGGCTTCGCTGGCGTAGTGGTGCGACTACTCACTTTGCTAGTAAAGGTCCCGAGTTTGATCCCAGGTAGGTGGCTTGTTACGACCCTATCAGCAAAGACGTACCGCCAAGCAAAGAGATTTATGTTCCGGTACGATGCTGCGTAAAAACCATAAGAGGAGAATTGCCTCTTACCAGATTAGCATGCCTCCATCTTAGGCTGTATCACCACGTACCATCAGGTGTGATGACAGTTAAGCGCTAAGCTGTCAGCATTAAAAAAAGAAGAGGCAATTAATAATGTCTTACTGTTTACAAGCTAGCTTATAGTCAAGTCAATTCTAGCTTATAGTGTTATATTTTATCTTTTTTATTTGACCTACATTTAAATTAATTTATTAATGTATTTTTAGATGTAGTTACTTTTTGGTACGTGAGTTGTTCTTTTTATATTTTGACATTTAATCTTTCGATTTCAGAAAGATGGTTGTGATAACATATCACTGCTTTAGATAAATAATTACCAAATCCTAAAGTTATCAATGCTTATGTTAATGACGCAAAAGTTCTGAATAGTTGGTTTATTTATACAATTTGGTTAACTCAACTGTATAATTACCTTTTTAAATTGTGTCACTATTTTTCCAAAGTGATACCCAAATATAATATCGGATTGTGTAGTTCATCGGTAAGAGTTAAGTCACGTCCAGTTTACTTAATGGACATTTCAACTATAACGTCAAACAATTAAGTGTTTTCGACGCCTTGATAAAATGTAACTAATTCAACGGAACTGGACACTAAGTGCACATGCCAAAAGTAATTGTAAATTGCTAAAATGCGTTATATTTCGCTTGTTTTTTTTAGCACATTCATTTATGAGGCAGGGAAGCAGGGCATAAACACTGTATTTATCTTATAGAAAAGTGCAATATGATGATGGATGTAATTAATTAGGATTTTGAAAAATACAAAGAGTTTTATTGTAGCAGTAAAACCCTATTTTAAGTAAAAAAAATTTTAGAAACTATTTGCCGGATTGATTTACACATTCAATAAGATATCACAACCTGTTTTGCATTTGAACATCACGCATCACGCCTAATTCCCATAGGGGTAGGCAGAGACCACGTCCTTCTTCTGTCATACCCAACTTTCATTACCATACATAAGTGTTGGCACCAACACTCCTCTATGCACACACAGTCACTCTCCTTTCAATATCGCTTTCACATGTTCCACCTCTTGTAAATTTAGATCCCAAGTATACAAATTCATTCACCTCTTCTACTTGTTCCCCATCTATCAAAATGTTGCTATTCATCATAGATTCATCTCTTTCAAAAAGCATAACTTTCGTTTTGTTTACATTCACTTTCATTCCTTTCCCTTTCAAAGCTTTATTCGTAATATTTACCATCTCTTGTAGCTCATTAGCGGATGACGCAAGTATTACTTGATCATCAGCGTAAAACAAACATTTGATGAGTAGTTCATTCATTCTTAACCCATAGATACTTTCTTTTAAATCTATCAAACAGTTATCCATGAATATTTTGAACAGCCATGGTGATGCAACACATCCCTGTCAAAACACCACGTTCGACAGGAAACCACTCCGCGTACGCCCCGTTTATTCTGACACAAGCACTAGAACCCTCATAGAGAGACTTCAATGCTTGAATCAGATTACCGCTCACCCCTTACGTAGATAACGTTGACCACAGCTCATTCCTCACCACTCGATCATAGGCCTTTTCTAAATCATATTTTATTTTAATTGTATTAATTACATTCATTTACAAAAAGCATATAATGATATCGATTATTTAAAAGATAAAAATGTTTAGATTTGATTGCTCAATGATACACAGTGCAAATGTTTAAAAAAAAGTGATTACTTAAATTTTCACGAGATTCCTTGCCATAGAATCATCTTTCCAAACCGGTGGTAGATTAATTAGTAACCGTCAGTTGACGATAACAGAGATTTTAACACTTATTTGAAAAAAAATAGAAGTAAAAGTGATGAAGCAGATTCAGTAAAGAAAACAGAGGTAGGTGAAATCAAGAAAGGTACACTCTTGTTGGTTTTTATTAGGGTACGCCCAGACTAAGTAACATGTTGTAAAACTTCTCCAATGATGTAAATACAACCTTACACATTTATATAAAGCTAACGTGAAAAAGTAGGAATGTACACATTTACATATATAAATATATATAACAAAGTCGTGTTTGTTACACCATTTATAGCTCAAAAACGGCAGCAAGGATTTTAATAACCATAGGTATGTTGGATTCGTTTCGCCCTGAGAAACAGATTATTAATATATCGGAAAAATACACGGAAAGACATCCTAATACATAATAAATACTCGAAGAAATAATATATGGCGTAACCATGACAATAATTGTGTAATCATCATGCATCATATATATATATATATATATATATATATATATAGAACAAAATCGTGTTCGCTTTCTGCAGATGAACTTATGAACTTTAGAAGTGTTTGTAGTGCATTTTTTATTTCTAGTAAAGGTAAAATTGTTAGTTTTGAAGTCGAAGGCTATTTTTTTCAGTTTTAGTAGTGGCTTTAGTGCAATTTTTTTCGTTTCTAAGGAAATAAAAATGAAATATGATACAAGAATATTATAATTTTGGAGTTTTTGGCTATTGCCTTCTGCTCTACAGAAACTACATAGTAGTCGATTTTAATGCAATATTATAGCAGAGTTTTAACACATATTGTAGCATAAAAATTTTGTTAATTCATTTTCTACTCTAATATACTTTTATCTTTTTTTCATTTTTCATTATTGAGGCTAATTGATAGCTGAAAAATAAATTGAATTTTTAAATATGCACAGCCACTATAAATGCAAATAACACAAAATATTTGTAAATGTTACGGAAGTTTTTATTATTATGCAAATGTTTTGTTAACGTATTTTGGTAACATACTGAAGTTTACATATTTTCGTATGAAATATATAATTTATTCTCCTTAATAGTTTCTTTATATACAATGCGTTATTGAATTTTACAAAATTCTACTTATTAATTCTTGTTATTTATTTACATTAAATTTGTTATTTTTATTTTGCGGGTTATTGAATTTATTGTGTTACGTCAAAAACTTTTGAGCCGAGAGCAACTGTATTAAATGTTAATTATACCCGACACGCTTTGCAATAACCCATGAAGGAATATTAATAAAATGTTATAAACATTTTTCATTAACTCACATTTTTAGATTTTAAAATTGTTTTGATTAAATTTGAAGTTTAATTTGATTTGTTCGTTTCTATACAATAAGATCTATTTTAGGAATTTTCACGTTAGTGAAATTAATGTAGATGTACCATTGAAACTGTAAGTATTTAAATAAAACTTTTTTTGCGGACTTTTTTTAATTATTATGTGAAAATAAACGAATCGCAATGTTTGAAAAAGTTTGTTTCTTAAAGTTTAAAATGTTATATCTCTTTCCTCTTATCTATGATTGGTTCATACATTACAGAAGATTTCAATCATTTCAAAGTCGAAGTCAAAATATCTTTATTCAAGTAGGCTTATTACAGCGCTTTTAAATCGTTTTTTTATATGATATTTAAATGTATGATTGATGATAACATTAAAGAACGACTTACAATCTAAAGTTACGAGGGTTCCCTCGCGCCCTGATCTGAGAACAGCCCACAACAAACAACTCAGTCGGGTGTACGTTTTTTTTATGTCATCATCATTACAATATAATATATTTTTCATTTATTCTATATTAAGATATATATAGAGCAATTCGTTCACTCCCAAGCTTTTTGTCTTCCAAGTATTCCTTCAAATTATAGAACGATTTCTCTATTAGCTTTCTTTTAAGGAAATATTTAAATTTAATCAGAGACATCTTTGTAACTTCTACTGGGAGCTTGTTATAGAACCGTATGGACGTACAACAAGTTTTCTAATATATATACGCCGTGAACTGTCATTATTTTCACTGCCCTGAATTTCCTTTTTGGTACCTCGATGAATAAATATTATGATTAATAATATAATTTCAGATTCAACAATATAATAAATAGTAAGAACTTTGATTAAACCCGATAATATAAGACCTTAAATAGCGTGAAAGCAGTTGGTTGGTTACATTACCAGGAAAATACGAGGTTTGTAAGATTGCAATCGCTTTAATTTTCTAAAGCGACCGGGCACAAAGGACCCACCTAACCATACAATGAAAGAGATGGTAAATTAATTCATACTATTATATCTGTAGTGATTATTTTAGACGAGTTATTTATATGACAATTTTTTTTTAAGTTACTATCGGAACAGAACAAAACAAAAAAGATTATTTCTATGACATTTATATGCGAATCTACGTGCGAGTTAGATGCGAGTAAGAGTAAGTGAAATGTATACCTTTACCCCGCTTGCCTATGATTCATGATGTTTCAGTGAATAATGCGCAAAACAAAGTATCTTGCGGTCCCTATCTAATAATAAATCATTGAACCATGCTAAATCCTACCTAACCTTCAACACCGGCCCATGTTTATAATAGAAATAACGGCCCTTATGTTAGATTTCATAAAACCACTTCTATGTATATGTTTTATTTATACTTGGATCTAGAACATGCTTTTGATTTATGTTAAAATGTGTAGTAATATTTATAGCGAATATTTTTATTTCATAGATTTTCACAATTTAGTGTCTGATTTAATAGGTTAGCGCTTGACGATAATCTCAATAGGAGGCAAGCGATAAAAAATTCAATAATGGACGAGCGCTTACTTGCTAAGAGGTAATTTACCTGTTATAATTTCTCCATAGCAGCGTACTAAAACACTATTTTTTGTACGGTAATACGTCTTTTGCTGGAATGATGGTAAGTAACCACGGCCGAAGCCACGCAGCACTTCACAGTCAGGCAATTTTGAAATTGGAATTGAATTAATTTACTCTACCAACAACCGGAGGCATGGCCCACCTTATCGCCAGCGAGATCGTCATACCTATAGAAACCTGTTTGACACGGATAATCTAGATGTAAACGTTTAAAACATACAATATTTAGTATCTTTAAGTTAATCATAACTTCTATTGCTGAGCTTAAATCCATTATAGGTTAGGATATGTTAGTTATCTGTTGATGTATAATATAATACTTCTGTAAGAGTGTATGTGGCTGAACTCGTTCAAAACTTGCTGGTATATTAGTAAAAGCGCTAAGGTAGAATATTAAGAATTTAATTCACCCTACACAATCTTATATAAAATTAATTTTATAGCCAATGTGGAATAGTGAAAAAGATGTAATAATACCGCACTTTTTACGCCATACGGCCGTGTAATTATTAAAATCATTAAATAGAAAGTAAGCTTTTAAGAATTGAAGTTGAGTGGATGAAAAATAGATATTTTATACATGTTTGATCGTTTTACGAATACATGTGTGTGAACTAATAGCACGAATTGAAAAATCAAGCCTTTCTTAATATAATCTTTAAGATACGTTATACTTTTGACATATCCATCCAATAACAAGTTGGTTCCCTGAAAGACCTGTATTCTATATTCAGTAGAACTTTATTTTCCTTCGAAGCGCACTAGACGTCAACAAATAAGGTTATTTTTCAACAGGACTTATTCATCCTAAGATAGTGGGTATAAATGCCAAGTCAACAGATCTCAATGCGATATTAAACTTGTTGATTTATATTGTTGTGCGCGACTTTGCGAATTTAATATCACTGTAGATTGTTGAATATCAGCAAATTCTATGAAAATGTTGCTTTTTTATATTTTCCTGTTTCAATATTCTTAACCTATTTTAGCTATGATATGACTTCCATTCCCATCTACTTTACATTTCATGTAATTATAGATAGTTACATTTAGATACGATTCCTTACGCTAAAAAAGTTCTAGGTATTGGAAAATGGCGACTTCATAAAACACAATACTAACGTTGATACAAACTAACAACTGTCACTAGGCGAATATTCCTTCGTTCCCCTGTGCTATATTTCTTATACCCCCCTTGTAAAACTCCCTACTCAAAAATAATAAGTCCACCAATCACAGTCGTCGTGAAAACGACTAAACCGAAGTTTTGATTAAATTTGAGAATTATTATGGAATAGCGTTGAATGTAGCACATGTAAACGTTTAACTGATATAATTACAAAGACCTCGGCTTAATAAAAAAATATAATAATTTAATAGCAATCCAACAACTAAAATAATAATGATCGCTAACAATATGTGCGTTTGTTACTTTTTCACGCTAAAACTACTGGACCGATTTCAAAAACCACCACCATTACATATATACATAGCATCACACTTCATTACCATAGGGGTAGACAGAGACAACGTCCTTCCACTTGCCACGATCCTTGCATATCTCCTTCGCTTCTTTCATTCTCATTAAACGTTTCATACAAGTTCATCGGTTTAGAGTACTCTTGACTTGGTCCTTATTTAAAATGTCCTGGATTTGATCCAGAAACGTTCGCCTTGGTCCTCCCCTTTCAACGTCAGTCTCCTTTCATTCATTCTCTCTACATGCCCAAACCATCTAAGCATACCTTTCTCAATTTTCACAACATTCTCTTATCACACTATTTCTTACTCTGTCACTCAGTTTTAATCCACTCATACTTCTTAACGCTCTCATCTCTACCGCGTTTATTTTACTTTTGTAATTTTTCTGCAATAACAAACTTTCACTGCCATACATAAGAGTTGGTACCAATACTCCTGCATGGACTGCCAGTATGGGCCTTTGAGACACCATCTGGCTATTCATAAAATCGCGCAAGGCACCATTTACCATATTCCCTGCATTCACTCTCCTTTCAATATCACTTTCACATGTTCCATCTTTTGTAAATTAAGATCTCAAGTATACAAATTCTTTCACCTCTTCCACTTGTTCCCCATCTCTCAAGATATTGTCATTCATTATAGATTCATCTCTTTCAAAAAGCATTAGTTTCGTTTTGTTTACATTCACTTTTATTTCGATCCCGTTCAAAGCTTTATTCGTAATAGTTACCATCTCCTGTAGCTCATTAGCGGATGAAGCAAGTATTACTTGATCATCAGCGTAAAGTAAACATTTGATGAGTAATTCATTCATCCTTAACCCAAAGATACTTTTTTTAAATCTATCAAACAGTTATCCATGCATAAGTTGAACAGCCATGGTGATGCAACATATCCCTGTCGAAACACCTGACACAAGCACTAGAACCCTCATAGAGAGACTTCAATGCTTCAATCAGATTACCGCTGACCTTATACGTAGATAAAGTTGACCACAGCTCATTCCTCACCACTCGATCATAGGCCTTTTCTAAATCTATGAAAGCGCAATAAACTTTTTGGTGTTCACCATTAGAAAGCTGCATTTTCACTGAGCGATGTAAGCTAATTTTTATTATTAAAAAAATAAGGAATCCTAAGAAAAATGCAATAACGTAACCCAAGCTGTGAAAAAACAAATCTGTTATCGCGAGAGCTGCTAAAACTATTGTTAACGATACCACATATCCAACTACTGTAGTGATACCCCTATAATTGCTTTTTTGCTTGTTAAAAGTTAATGGAAGTGCCCACAATAATCAAACCATATTATTCATACCTCTGTATTAATTTTATTATATGGCGTTTCAATACCTGTAAAATATTTTTTAAATTATTAAAATGAGACATACCATTCAAAAGATATGACGAATTTAAAAATTTCATTTTAAAAAGAATAACGTATCCCGAGTCTAAGTATTATAAGTAATACTCTAATATTATAGAAGAGAGTTTTGCATTTCGAATTTTTGTTGTTATTTTTAATAATTTACAATAATCAAGCTAAAAATTACTGGACCTTTTTTTAAATGTATTAGTTAGATATATATTCGTTGAAAAGTAAAATCTGTATTTTGATTATATTATAAATGTAAGCGTTCTGTATCTAAAGTTCTCAAAAGAACTAATTGAAAAATAAAATATTTATAATAACAAAACTAAATCTATAGTCCGAATACACTTTCCGCTGCCAGAAGATCGGTAACTACGCGGGTGAAACCGCTGGGCATTCCTAGTATTATGTAAAATTACTAAATAATAAACGTGATATCTTTCAAGAGAAGTCACTCAATGCCAACCTCTTATATGATAATAGGATTTTCCAATTAGACTACCTTTAATAATTTCAATTTATTGAGTGACGTCCCAGCCGTCTTAAGAGTCTTTATTACGTGATTTAAATTACAATTCGTATAATTTCTTTAAAGATATTTTATTGACAGATTGATTAAGTCTGTTCAACTTTTTATATTTTATATTTACTGAGATACCAAAATGAGCAAACATAAACTTAGAAATTAGAGAATACGTTTCCGACTTAATTCTAAAATCCGCCGCAGATTTCACATTGCCTGTAGAATAAATCGTCCTCAAAAACTGGTATGAAAATAGACCCACATTTTCCTAAAAATTTATCATATCCATAATATTAGCAAAATTGTATGCTATAATCCACCTAAAAACCGTAAGTAAGGCATATTCTAAAATCACTTGAAAGTTTATTGTAATAATGTCTCCATATTAACACTGTAATATGTAGAATATCATGTAAATATTTTTCACTGTACTGTAGTCAACGATAGAGTTAACAAACCCAACTCATACCTGAAAGAACTGCAAAACAAAAATCGTATGAAGTGGGCTGCGCTTGAAGACGTGCTTCGTCAGCATTTCATCGCTGCATTCATGTTCTGAATTTTTGCTTTGCAATGACTCGTTTAATATGCCAACTTTTCTCTCAAACGTTCGTTATAGTTTCATATGCGACTCTATACTCATCATAAGATTGTGTCGTCCCACCACATCATTCAACAAAAATTTACTCACGGAGAATGCTGTTGTATACTTTTGTTGTACTTATTTTACTTTTCACTTTGGTGTTTTATGATATTATAGCACATTTGCACTTTTGTCTTCCTATTTCCTAAAATTTATTTTTCTATTATCAATTTCTTTTCGACAAAATGTTCATACATTCTAATAAACGCGTATGCCCCGTATTAAAAAGCGAAGCCAAGATAATGAATAGATATGATAACAATTATTATATAAGCGGTGAAATCAAATGATGGCGTATCTATATGTTAATAAAACTGCACCACCTTTAACGAAAATTAGAAAAATTACTCTACTGTTTAAATCTACAAAAAAATTCGGATTTTCTACGTTACCTTGTTAAATATTTTCTTTCATACGAACCTTCTTCTGATTATAACTAACAGAACAACAAAAAAATTATCGAAGTTGGTTTGCCATGCACGCGTGAAGACGTGACGTTAGGAAATAGGGTGACAGTTTAAATAGTGTTATAGTATAAAAATATTTTATCAATATAATGATGGCTGGAGCTATGATATTATATAATTTATTATAATTTTAACAATGTTCAAACTTATAATAAAACATAATTATGGTCAAATTTCGACGACTAGGCGACTACTAACATAAATAAATTAGTAGCAAGGAACACTTAGAAAGTTTCTAACTCTTGTATGCTATCATGCTTCCATCGGAACTGCATTAAGCACTTAAGAGCGGCTTATAATTTAGTATATTGAGCGCTAATGAATAAGCAATATATTTTAAAATAACTTTTTATCTCATGGCCTTTCTGTTTATAAACTACAATTATACACAATGAGTCACATATTCGAATAATTTAACTTGGAAAATTACTATATATTATTTATAATGTCAAAGATCCTGCTTGTATAACATTTATGTGAATGTGTGTGAAGTGAATTTAATGATTACATGACTCTCTTTATCAGCATGTGATCTATGATTTTATTTATTAAGTTATTGTTATCGAATTTTAAATAAATAATTTTAATTAACCACATCATAAAAGTAAATGCAACACAAGTGGGTCAAGTATTACATAGTCGCAAAGCAAAAAACTTTGCCTGAACCTAATAGATATCATGGGACTGGTAAACTGGTGAGCAGTAAATAAATTATTTTCCAGTACAATGCTGAGGAAAACCCCTAAGAAGTAACGCACCTAACGTTACTTCTCACAAGGTAAGCGCTCTGTACCACTTACTATAAGGTGGCATTGCTGTCAAGCGCTAACCTTTCACCAGTAAAAAAAAGATATCAACGACCAAAACTAGTATTTCTATACAATTATCGACCAAAATATTTTATTTCCTTTTACCTATTTGTCTCCCCTCCCGAAAAGTTACCCGAATAAAACACAAAAGGGAAGCCCAGAGCCCTTTCACCTGTTAAAGTTGAGCTTACTCTGTTTCCTTCACCAAAATTGGTCAAATTTTACCTTTTTCTCTAATACATAGAATAAGAGTTTGAATATGTCAGTATGTATTAGTTTTCCTTTTAATTAGCAATATGCAATGGCCTATTTTCTTGGTTTTTAAAGGTTCATAATTCATTAGTAATTTATAGATAAACGAAACATACCGGCACTAAGAAAATATGACAATAAAAAAAAATAATTTCATCTAGGGAACAAATACAGGTATATGATTTATTGAGAGAATGCTGTTGCGTTTATTTCTATGTAAAAGTAAAAGAAATAATACAGTAAATATGCACAGGTTACGTTAAAGTACTTATTTTGTTTTTTTATACATTGTTATAACGTGTATCAACTCTAACCCAATTTTTTTAAACATTTGCATTTCACTACAGCGAAATGCTTTTAAGAACAAAAATATATAAAGATTTCAAGGTATTTTAAGGAGTAAAAGAAATTTTATAAAAATGAAAAAGATTTTTACTTCTACCTTCCTTATTTAAAACTTTAACCTTTTAAAAATAAAAATAACTTTTGTAGACTGCCTAAATAGGCATTGCAAAACCAATTTCTAAAAATTACCAATCACAAAATACCATTGTAGGATAAAATAGTAGTAAAATATTTGAAAGTACTACCGTTCAACCCTCAACGGGAGCCCTTTTCGAAAGCTTATTTTATTAAATGAGAAGATTTACTGTGATTTCGATCTACGTTTCTGGGTCAAGTTTAATATTAACTAACAAATTTAAATTCCACCTTGTCAAAAAATGTTTGCAAAAAGAATCTATTTAATAATTATAACATACCTATTGTAGATATTCATCTGTCTACCTATTGTAATTAAGGATAAATATCTTCAATTTTTTTTTAATATATGACAATTTTTATTTATATTGCAGCTAAAGTAAATATTTGTTTGAATAAGAGGTGAATTTCAGCCATATGCAAGGAAAAGGTTCTGTATCCAATACAAAATAAACTTAAGCCTCATGGACTTATTATTTTCTGCTCCAAATAAGATACCTTCGTCAAAACGGGCTTCTTCTAAATCCATTGAGTCCTGAGTTCCACCCAAAAATGATACGAATCAGATAATATTGTCGCCATCACGTCTTTCCATTTACAGTATTTCGGAAGAATTTCTATTAGTAAACGTACTTTGTGTTTTCCTATTTGACGTTGCCATAAAAAAGTTCTTTGTTAAATGAACGTATTTGAGCCCGCCGAAACAACACTTAACTTACACTGTTCGAACTGACTATAAAACTGCTGTACCTACTCTTTATTGATATGGGGCCATTTACCGTTAAATTGGAAAAGTACATAAAATACTTCTACTTTGTTATTCGAACGAATGCTTCTTCTGCATTGTGATTAGTTGACTTCCGTCTTTTTATGGCTTAATACCATTTGAGTTATAATGGTTTCATCACTTTATTAAGGAAATTATGATGCTACTATTTATAGTAGAAAAATATTTGTAACCTTCATCAGAATGTAGTATATTACAACATGAGTATACGAGTATAATCTATTCCCGCATCACGAGTATATATTGTACATTAAAAGATAGATAGATAACATATTTCTTTCTGCAGCTGGGTTCGCAAATTACATCCGAGCTGAAACGATATTCGTACAAAAACATTTCAAAATCAAAAAGTTTTTATTTCACTTACTAACTTTTATATTAATTGTTAGAAATTACCTAACTTTATATAGAACCTATGCAGTAAAAACGATATATTTTATGCTCAGAAACTACATAAGTCATCGATTCACTACAATACAAAATAAGAAATATGTTTAAAATCGATTTTGAAAATTTTATTTTCAACATGTTACACAACATGTGCCGAAATGCAAATTAACTTTGCAAGCAACTAAAATTAGCCTCCCTCGAATCCAGACACAGACGAAACAGAAAACACATTGTCGGAAATTGAACCCTAGACTTCTGTGTCCGAAATGAGTATACAAACTAACATGCCAGCAATTTAAAAGATGGTCTTATAAACATCGAAGCAAGTGTGATCGATCCGATCCAATTTCTATTAGCTCGCTCGCTTTCACAACGTATTATCACAGTCTCCCGCTGCATCTGTTTGAATGATCTAAAATAAAAAATTACCACTCGCCAATTAATCAAATAATTCAAAGAAGTTCACATGAAGTACAAATTTTAAAATTATTATACTTACAATAATTTGGAATCGTTATGAATTTTTAATTATTTATAACTCCAGGATACTGTACTTGTATTTACGCAAAAATTATTAGAAAAAGATTAAAACAAGGTTATGTTCTTCACTATCCATATATCTATATATCAGTTGTGGATAGTATTTTTGCATTATTAGCATAATTAGTACCACCGACACTTCCCTGGAGGCAAGTACAATTTATGTTCTTTTTAATGAACAGTGATGAACTACTGTGTAAAACTAAGATTGCCCTTAAAAAAATAACGTGACATCAGGATTTCAAGTTGCCCACTTAAAGTAACATCCATCGCAACCCCTACGGATCCCGCGGAGATTTCACTCGACTAACAAGCGCGTATCCTGCATAAATTGGGTACTTGACAAAAATCTTTTTGTGACACAATATAATTCGTCAACTTAGTTTTGATAAATGCCTGCCATAATTTCTATGACTTAAACTATCGATTTGTCAAATTAATAGTATATTTCTCATAAGCTAACAATTCAATTAGGTACAGAGTACCATAGCGTGCAGCATTTTGTATATGGCTTCTTTTTTTCCCCACAGTTCACACAAAGAATTACAACGCTCTTGTTATGCGTCCCGTGAAAGGAAATAGAAGCGGGGAAGAGCGAGTCTCTAATCCATTGACATAATTTGCAAAGCCACCTACACCATTATTCACAAAGGCCTTGATTTTATTAACTATTACAAAAGTTGACGACCCGTTGACAATGATAGATTTTACAAATGTATGTAACATTGATTATATAACACGAGGTCTATATATTCATCGGTTAATACTAAATATATACATGAAAAGATTACAGATTCATATAGGAATTAGGTTATAAATGACTGCTTTTGTTAAGATAAAGTATTATATTCTCTTGATTAATTGATAATGTCGCGTCATTCCATTAGCCTTGTGAAATTGATAGAACCTTTCAACGTTTTATTTTATCTCTAGGTAAAAATAAACTCCCGTCTCTTGAATACCTTCACAAAACTATAGGATGAATAAAAATCACACGAGTGAAATGAATAGAACAGACGTGCGAGCGTAAAAAACGTTAAATCACTGCGAAAAACCCATTTGAACACAAAGGATATGGTCAATAAACAAACAAGTCCCGCGGCAGATAACTCGATTTCGGTATAAAATAAATTATGAGAAAAATTTATATAACATGCCACTGTTGCGGATTATTTTTCCAAAGGGCTCGCTCGAGAAATTCCATTTGAGTAAAATAACGTATCTGATGTCTTATTTTCCTCGGCTCCACCTACATAATGCAACTACTAATAAACTGGTCACGTGAACGTTATTTATTGTTGTACGAACAACAACGGGCGAAATATCACTGTCTCTAATCTCATTTGACGTCTAAGGCTCCGACCGATCCTATTTCAACTAATTGGAAAGCAATTATGAAAATACATTTGAAGCAATATGTAATAATTTCGTTCGCTGCAAAACAGTAATTGATTTTAAAATCCCGCAAGCGAAATTTCTCGATATCTAGCTTACCATATTGCTATTAAGATGATATAAAGGAAGTCTCTTGATCACAGAACCATTTCAATAGTTTTGAAATTTGGAATAGTAAAATATTTTCATAAAATTGACCAAACCTATTTTTTTTCTACCACATATAAACTAATATTAGAAAGAGGAAACATTTGTGTTTTTGTATGTAAGTATGGATGTTGGTAACGTTCTCACACAAAAGCTACTGGACCGATTTCAAATATATTTGAACATTAGAAAGAAGCTGCCTTTTCACTGAATAAAATAGGGCACATTCTTAAAAAAGCAGGGATCCCTAAGAAAAATGCATTAACGTAACCCAAGGTGTGAAAAACCTAGTCACATAAAATCTGTCCTCGTGTGCGCTGCGGAAACTACTGATGATAGAACAAAAAAATGTTCTACAATATTGTAGAAACTATATTAATATCTCCAAAAAAGTCCATGATACCACATGTCCAACTGCTGAATTAATCCTTCTCGTATTAAAAGATATAGTATTAAAGACAATTCCAATATCTGTATAAGAATTTTTAAATTGATAAATTAGACAATCCATTCAAAAGATATAACGAATTTCAAAATCTCAATCTAAACAAAATAATATATCCTAAGTCGAACTCCAGTGTCAAACGTTGTGTATAAGGATATTCTGAGACATTAAAGTATTAGAAATAAATCTATTTTCTTATATTACAGAAGAAAGTTTTGCATTTTGAATTTTTGTCTTTATTTAATGGAACTAAAAGTTACTGGACCGATTTAGAAAATTTCTTCAATACCTGTAGCGTATTTTTAAATAGACTAATGTCGGACATTGTACGTAAATGATACTACGAATTTTGAAATGTATTAGTTTGATATATATTCAAATTAATATCTATATATTAATTAGCTATATGTGAAAGTTTGTATCTAATAATCTGACAGAAATTATTTAAAAACTAAATGAAACACAACTTCAATATTAAAATATATCTATAGTCCGACTTACCTGGGACATATAGTCCAGCTAGGTAGATCCAACTTCGAGAAGGAGGTCAACCGCCGAATCCAACTCGGTTGGGCTGCGTTCGGGAAGTTACGCCAGATATTTTCGTCTGATAACCCTCAGTGCCTGAAGACCAAAGTCTTCGAACAGTGCGTGTTGCCAGTGATGACCTACGGTTCTGAGACATGGTCGCTGACTATGGGCCTCATGCGGAAGCTCAGAGTCACTCAGCGTGCGATGGAGAGGGCTATGCTCGGAGTTTCTCTACGTGATCGAATCAGAAATGAAGAGATCCGTAGTAGAACCAGAGTCACCGACATAGTCCTGCGAATCGCGAACCTGAAGTGGCAATGGGCGGGGCACATAGTCCGAAGGACCGATGGACGTTGGGGGCCAAAGGTGCTGGAGTGGCGACCCCGCACCGGACGGCGCAGTGTAGGGAGACCCCCCACAAGGTGGACCGACGACATAAAGAGGGTCGCCGGTAGCCGCTGGAGCCAGGCGGCGCAAGATCGGGCCTTGTGGACGTCATTACGTGAGACCTATGTCCAGCAGTGGACGTCCATCGGTTGAAGCGACGATAGTCCGACTTAGTACTTTCTACTGCCACGAGATCGGTATCTACACGGGTGAAACCGTGGGGCATTTCTAGTTATTCAATATGTATACAAATACAAAATCACAGCTTTTTGGAACGAAAATTCACTTAACAAATTCCGCGAGAGTTTTATCAAAATTTTAATGATCTCTTTTTACTAGAGAAACTAAAAACGATGTAAAGATTTAGGAATACCTGCCATCCGGTAACAATTTGGTATTTATTATTAATTTAATTACATTACACAATTTACATTTACATAACATTACATATTTTTTACATTTCATTTCATCAACAATTATAGGGAGGGACCTCCTTGTAAATTTAGAAGAAAACCTGTATTAGGAGGTATTATATTATATTTATTCATAGTCCTACGAATCTCGAACCTGAAGTGGCAAGTCCGAAGGACCTATGGACGTTGGGGGCCGAAGGTGCTGGAATGGCGACCTCGCACCGGACGGCGCAGTGTAGGGAGACCCCCCACAAGGTGGACCGACGACATAAAGAGGGTCGCCGGTAGCCCCTGGAGCCAAGCGGCGCAAGATCAGGCCTTGTGGACGTCATTACGCAAGACCTATGTCCAGCAGTGGACGTCCATCGGTTGAAGCGACGACGACGACGATATTATTTTTCAATAATTTAAAACATTTCTTCAATTTTTGCTTGATTATATCTTCTTTTAATGATTAACAAGTAGATTAAACTGAATTTGAATCGATTTTATAGCTTCACATTAACATGTAAGCGTTCTCGATTTGATTCTACATTAAAATTAGATGAGATCGCAGTCTAAGCAAAGTTTGTTAACATTGAAAATTAGCTAAACCATAACACATACAGACAATTATTAAACATTAAAAAAACTAAACAAAAACAATTCCGATAAATCCGAAATATTATTTTAAAATTAATTCACAAAAAAAAGAGTACTGACTGTAATACCGTGGAATATTTGAGCTTTTGCGATCGCATATCAATCAGTTCCGAAACAATTAAGAAGAATTTATGACGAACATCTATGTCGAGTGTGTTTGATGTTTATCAGTACAAAATGTTACCTAAACAATGCCTACAATAAAAATTGTACGCAAAATCGTTTTAAAAAATTTCTTTCTGCAAAAGTTGTGCGTTAAAAACTCGCTTTATGAAGTAAGATAAAACATTACGTATATGTTGTAATTTTAGGTATTTATAGGAGTTAGCAACATTTTATTTTTTAAGCTTTGTTACTAATTTTCAAGAACAGTACATGCACAGAGACAATTATTAACAATAACTTCGTTTATGTACATAAAATCACTGCTTCGTATGAATAATGACACAAAATAAAATTTCAAAAGGTATTCAATTTAGTTAATGGCAGCACAATCCAGAGTAGATTTATATATAAATATTAGATTACCCGCAACTTTTCCTTCATATACATAAATATGCTCTTCGAAAAGTTGCCAGTGATGACCTACGGCTCCGAAACGTGGTCGCTGACTATGGGCTTCATTCGAAAGCTCAGAGTCACTCAGCGTGCGATGGTGAGGGCTATGCTCGGAGTTTCTCTACGAAATTAAATAAGAAATGAGGAGATCCGTAGCAGAACCAAAGTCACCGACATAGCCCTACGAATCGCGAACCTGAAGTGGCAATGGGCGGGGCGCATAGTCCGACGGACCGATGGACTTTGGGGCCCTAAGGTGCTGGAGTGGCGACCCCGCACCGGAAGGCGCCGTGCAGGGAGACCCCTCCCTCCCACAAGGTGGACCAACGACATCAAGAGGGTCGCCGTTAGCCGCTGGAGCCAAGCGGAGCAAGATCGGGCCTTGTGGACAATCGGGCCGGGTGGGACCTATGTCCAGCAGTGGATGTCCATTGGTTAAAGCGACGACATAAATATGATACTAAGTTGCCTTCTATTTGATGTTTACAGCAATAGTCATACTTAACGATTTCACGTTTAAAAATAAAGTTGCTAAAAAAAGCATCATCAAAATCAGTCGTGTCATTTCGTTTGTTGTTTGTCATGTGTGTTTGTCATGTCATATATATATATATATATATATATATATATATATATAATATTGCAAGTTGTGACTGCTTCAATGTATAGTTTTAAAATCTCGTGTGTCATTGTTATCAAACCACTTTTTATAAAATTGTTTGCGTTGATGTCGTAAGATAAAGGTTTTTTCATCATCATAACCCCACCTGACATTTTTTCATCGTGATCGCGCGGATCGGCATGTTTGACTGTAATTAATATTAGTTTGAATATAAAAAACATTCACAACTGTTAAAATCCTGCACTAAACATCTTTATCATGGCAGACAAATATTTCACACATTTCTTGTTAGGGGAGTACACACATACATTTCCATTCTGTTCCAAGTGATTAATGACAGTTGTTTATATAAACGTTTACATGTTAACATCAACCCTTAGCGGTTGTATATAAAGAATTAAAGATTGTGCCTAGTATTTATTAATATTTAGTTTTCTTGCGTATTTGTCTCTTTAGGATTATTTTTAATAAAGATCTTAAATCATCACTTTAGATAAATAGTGATATAATTCAAAATAGCGAATTTTCATTTAGAATTGAATACTGTTTAATTAAATCAATAAGATGACATAATGTGCTGCAACAGCGTGGTTTTGGCTAATTTTTATATAATCTTTACATAAGAAAGTATAGACCATATAGAAACATCTAAAAAAATCAAAATTATAGTATTGTTTATTCAAGTAGGCTTAAAAGGCACAGTCTGCCCGTTGGTAACAAATCTACCACCGGTTAGGAAAGTTGATTCTTATAAAGTAGGATAGCTTTCATGTGCAACTGGAATCAAATCTAAACATCTTTGTCGCTTAAATAATCTTCAACATTATAATATGCCTTTTGTAATAGGAAGTTTTTATCATATCTCTTAAAACTAAACCCAAAAAAGATTTCTGAACCTTCTACACCCTAAAATAAAGCATTATAAGTTTGTTTTTATTTTTGTATTAAAATTGGTTTGAAAACAGCGATATGTATTTTTGAATAGTAGAAATAAATATATAATAGGGAAAGGGAAAGCATGTCGTTGCACAATTCCTAAAAATTACTGAGATGTGACACTATTTTAAAATTGTGTCAACACGACGACGCAGCGGCAACGGGAGGCGGACTCATAGCGGCGGCCAAAGCTGCGTTTGCGGGCGGCGGCAGTCGGCGCTCGTCGCCCGACCGTCCTCCGGTCCAGTGAGTACAGCCTCCGCGTCTCCCTTGTATGGATTAATCGCAGCTAACAGAGAGCGGGCCCAGTGCGACCCACGCTGTCCCCGCGGTCGCTCGCTCGGCCCAGCTGCCTACGGCACCTCACCCCGCGTAGCGCATTCGTAGCTCACTCGAGCTACGGAATCGTAACCTTTCGCCCGTAGCATCGGGTTTGCCTTCAGCAAAGCTATTTAAAAGCATGCCAATAATATGGCCCCCTTTGTGTTTAAATGACGAAGCTAATGTCATATTCGAACGTATTGAGAAGCATCGGTGAAAACTTTTCGTGCATTTTCAGTGTTATTTTCGTTTACTTTGCGTAAGTATAAAAAAAGTTTCATTTTTATTCATAAAATATTTTGAATTCTATGCACTATAATTGGTTTGACAAGAAATTTAATAATTTCAATAAACATTTACATAAAAGCTTGCATCATTATATTTAGAAAAATGTTTTAAAAACTTTGTTTACAATTTTTTTTAATTATTATATCCTTCTTATTATTCACCATTACAAGGAACAATGACAAAAACGAAGTTGTTAATTTTGTCGGTTCATTGGTACAGTACATGTAGATGTAATGTGTATTAATTAGCTCTAGCGATGTGCCTATATATCTTTATAATGGAAGCATTGTTTTGGATAATGATACGTGAAACTCCGGCCTGATTTATTCCTAACTTTGCTTTCATTAACGCCTTTGAAATTAGCTACGGCGTTTTATGTTAACCTAATAGAATATATGCAAAACAAGTTATTTATATTCGTTTAAATATAATAGACAAAATGACTATTTATCACACTTTTACTAAACGCAGTGGAACAGTTTTAAATATTAACTGAATTATTATTTATTATTACACTTTTCAATTACCTTTATTTATTTGACAAAAAAGGTAAAATATGCAATTTTATTAACTATATTACTTTCAATAAATAAATTACTAGCTTAAGTAGATAGTATTTAAAGAAAGCATTAAAGTTTTAAATCACATTTATACCGATCCATAAATTTAATATTTTCTTTGTTTGTCTATTAGATATAAATTAAATTGAGGTGTCCTAATAACAAAGGCATATAACTGCTTACATGATATTTATACCAAAACATCAATTTATATATATTTTTTTGTTTATATGTCAGTCCGTCCGGATGGGCCGGTTTCGATGTTGTGAAAAAATAACAGGCCACTTTGTATGCTGAAGTTTTCTTGTAAAGTAAAAACCCCAAGCGTCTAATTTGTTGTAGACTAAATCACAACAAAATGTAATCGGGTATACATATAATCGAAATGATGAGAAGTCTATTCTTCTTTTTTAAAGATAAGAATGTCTTAAATCACATTGGAACCGATCCATGAGTTTTAATTAAAAGTCAGTCAATATTAATCAAGGAGGCCGAGGAATTTACCTGGTCAAACAGGAATGTGAGCCGGGCTAAAATGGCCGCTTTATTTGGAGCAATAACACTTGAACGACATGCTTTACCTTGATCCATTATTAATTGTTCCTAAAATTACAAACTCTAAAGTAAATTAATTTGAAAACCTGTCAAAAATATGAGCGAATAATAGGGCCATATTAATTGTCGCTGTTTTAGATAAGTAATAAGGCAATTCTAAATTTTTGTTAAATACACAACAGAATCCAGAAAAGTAAATCATCTTGTTTTTATCTTGAAAAATGTCACTATAGGACCATTAAAAGTAATGTTAAGCTAAACATTGTTTGTTTCAAAAAAAATCTTTTGTAAAATTTGCATTTTTGAATTATCGCACTATTCTCAAAGTCCTAAGCAGAAGTAAATAATTAAAGGTAAAATAAGAATATGATTCCGATCTGAAGACATTTTAACATGTGAATATTTAAATTAAACCCCTAACAAGTGCTCTCAAAGGTTTCGTTTATCTTTTTATTTGCTAAGAATATTTCGGAGCGAGCAATTTTACCAATACCGTCAGGGCCATTCATCATAATATTTTGATGCTTACTTATTACACTATTTTATAAATTTACTAAACAAAACATCCAATGGTTTTAGTTACTTAAAGTATATACATTATATTACTTAAATTATTATACAAAAATGTAAAATGCATTTCTAACGCACAAAGCGCCATTTCACGGCTCGTTTATAATAAAATACAACGTCATATTTTACTATTTCATAGTTAAATATTCTCTACTGCATACAATATACACGGTTCTGAACATTTAATTTTCAGTAGGAACTCGTTTATGAATTCATTCTACGTGTACTTTGTTTTATTGTTTGAAAGATGTAAAACGTTATTTTTATTATTTGATCAACATCGCAACCAAATACATATGGAAATATATTATCTGCTAATTAATCACCAAAACTTATTACATTATTTTATTTTACTACATTATTTAATATGCAAAAATATATTAATTAGTTAACAGTATATAGCGTTCAATTTTAGATATTTTACCTTTTTATATAGGTACTATAAAATTTATTATACAATCACTAAATTTGTTAAACTCCGCTGTACAAATAATAATTTTAATTTTTATAATTATTTTAATCTGGCTATGTCTTAACTTATATGTGCGTATGTTGGGATCCGAGAATGGTTTAGATAAACAATGCAATCCGGTAATTACATATTTACCAAGAATAAGTCGGGCGACATCGTTGTGTACAGTATTCGGTAAAATGCTTACAAATTTTCTAAATAAACATATAAAATCAAATCTTAATGAAAAATATACTAGAAAATAACGTAATAAAACAAACTTTCTAAACGTGTGTCAACTTAAGAACTGATACTTCTCGAATTGAGGGTAGTTAAGATGATACTTCATAATAGGCCAATGTTTATGGCGATTACAAAACCGTCATACTCGTTTTGTACTAAACACTTCAGTGCAGCCACCGTTAATTATTTAACGTCTGGGAACGGCCACCTATGCACATCCAACTAGTGACCGGAAAGTGTTGCCGACAGTAATTGTAATCACGGATTCCGGGTCATATAAGCCAAACGTGTACAGTAAAAATAAATATTTTAACATCTATACATTAAAAGATACCCGCTTTGTATAGCAAGTTCTTTGGGAGTACTTACTTACAGTGTTACTGCTACACTGTTGTAAACGCAGTACCAACAATTGTAATAAGCAAAATCTCATAATAAATTTAAACACAACATAACAAAACATTACCTCTCGCAAGTCGCATTCTTAGTAAAAGATGATACTAATTTATTTATATTTACTTATATTAGTATTTATGATCTCTTTATGCACCACCCACTACTCCATTTCATTGTCCTTAAGATAGTTTCGAAAACGCGGGCCTGTGATAAGTCCACCTTTTTGTATATACTGTTTTGTACATAACTTGTGCATTTATACTTTAAAGATATTCAATAATGAGGATTATTGTTTTTTTATTATAGAAAAGATTTATATATTTTTATAGTTTTACTGAATAAATAACACTACATGACATGTCCAATATTTCATCCGGGTCTTTGTACCGATGCTATATTATTTTGTTAGTTATAGTTGTAATAAAATTTTAAATTGTACATAAAATGTTGATGTGTTTATTATAATTTAAGAACAATAGATTAGATAGCGATAAAAAAGCATACATATTCTTATCCATTATGAAAAATTCAAAAGCTCAGTGCTTTGGGTTGAATATTGACGAGGGTAACATAACACAAACAGGCGAAGTTCCGCATATATCGTATTAGTACAACAATGTAGCATCATCCATCATTCACTAAACCAAACTTAGGAGAATCAAAACAATTTGCAACTAAACAATTATCCCGGAAGAACGTTTAAATCAAAAGGAATCTAACCCCTTGTTACAGATCCAATCCACCACCCTCTTAATGCTTCCTTACATCCTGACGAGTCATCGCAGTAACATAGATAACTTTAGTTTTCTTCTACTAGTAAATTACATTAATAAAAAGTAAGTATTATAAATGTTGTTTTTGAAAAACATTGCATATAAAGCTTATGCCACACAATCACATACAAAGTCAGAGATTTCATGACACATATCCTTTTTTCCAGTCGGATATTTATCAAGTACTATTATCGCACAATTTTTCAATTGAGGGCCAGGACAATAGTCAAATCTTCATATATATTAAACTTCATATTTTACTAATTGTTTAAATTTAATATTTGGTATGGTTTCGTAGATATAGAGATTCTTCATTACTTTGTATTGTGTAAGTGTTCTGCTATACTACATTACGGAACATGAACATGAATATGTATTATTAATTTCATTCTCAATATACAATTTCATTATTGTATTTTACCGCAAAATGCTACCTTCATTTTCTTTAAGCCAGTTATCTAACAGGACAGCTTTTATCCTTTGCATATTATGAAGCGTTCTCTTATAAAATTTAGACACACATTTTGTATTATATTTAATTAATTGAAATATATAATGTTGCAAGCATTTTGTTTTTGCTTTCTATTTTTTCGGCTTTACCTTGAAAATAAAAATATTCTCGGATTCTTTACAAACCAACTGTTGGTTTTTAAAATTGACATTATAGACGCAGATGTCACCAAAATAAACATATTTATCACCTTATTCAATTAAATGTTATTAAGAACTAGGTTAAGGAAAATATGCTTTACAATTTCAGCGAAGGGAGTAGGGTAGAACAAAATAGCAAAGTGGTGGGTGGACGTGATTGTGTGGTCTGTATGCGCCATAATAATTATGAAATTTACACAAATGGGTCTGCAACTACAGTTGGCCAAAGAATCTTAGCGTGGTAAACGGTCAATGTTTTGCAATGAAATATTTTTTTCAGAGTTTAAATTTTAACTTTAGATAAAAGTTTAGGCTTTTATATTTTCTTTGTAGATCTAAATTCAATTGCTGTCTACATCGCTAGCAATTATATGTATTGAGCACGACAAAGAAAAAAATATGCGAAATATTAAAAAATTGGATAACTGTGACGATAACAATTACATCTTAATGTAATAGCCACTTTAATGTAAAACGTTTACAAGCCCCTAGCAATGTTGCTGCGGTAAAATAGCCGTTCCACCCTAATTATGTTGAAGTACGATATCTTAAAACACAAAGATGTGAACAACCAAAGGCATGGATAGCTCAGCATTCATGATTGTTTTTTCTGGCTGAGTGAGCATTTCTCTCGTCCGCTTACAAATGACCGCTTACCTTCAAGCCTATAACGTAATATCTTTCTTCTACATTTTATCTAACTCGCTATTTGGCTCCTTTATTTTGTTAATGGAATCATTGGTGAACATAAGTAAACAATACACGTTCACATTATAAATAAAGGCGCCATTATAAGTACATATTGTGACAGAAGTATATATCTTGCCTGTTTGAATTCTTATTATTAGAATTTTCAATAAAAATTCAATCAAATATTTACCTTAAAACAGTAGCTTTTCACTTATTTAATACAGTTGAAATAGTAATATTCATCTATTTATTATAGTGAGCTACGAGTATCGAACCTGACATTAGCCATAAAATAAACTTTACTATTTTAGAGATATATAATACTGAAGAAAATTAGGAAACTAGCTACAATTCTCTATAATTGTGAGGGTTTATGAATATGTTAATGTGTTGCAGGATACACACAAAATTATACAAATTGCAGTAATTTGCTTTTGCAAGCAAATCCTTACTATCCCAACTAAAAGTGCAAGTTCTAATTGCATCCATCCATAATACACATTAATACGAATATAAATACGTTACTTAATAATAGTAGTTTTGTATTATAAATATTTATAATTTTATTTCAAAAATGTAATATCAGTTAGGTTAGATCATAAAGACAAAGATACGCGATCAGGTCTAGTATCGTCGCATCAACCGATGGACGTCCACTGCTGGACATAGGTCTCACGTAATGACTTCCACAAGGCCCGATCTTGCGCCGCCTGGCTCCAGCGGCTACCGGCGACCCTCTTTATGTCGTCGGTCCACCTTGACCAAAACAAGGCAGGTCTAGTATAGCAGAAGATAAAAAATCGCTTCTGTATCATATAATAGTAAAGAGAGTAAAGAACTGCCTATTAATGTCCCACTGCTGAGCTCATGTCTCCTTACTCATAGGAGAGAATGTTTTAAACCATATACCCACCACGCTGCTCCACTGTGATTTGGCAGGGAATATATACCTCAGAGTTACTCCCGGGACATGCAGGTTGCCTCGCGATGTTTTCCTTCACCGATAAAATAAATACAAAGGATACTCTAGTGATTTTTGTAAGAAATTTGTTTATTAAAAAATGTATACGTGACAATCGGAGGCTATTATAGGAGAATAGAGGTAAATTAAATATTTAACACGAAGAGTACAGTAATCCCTCAAAGGAATATAGTTATTACAACTTGAGAGATTCATATATTATATGTATATTAACAGATTAAAGAAAATAGTTTCATGATCGGAAGCTGTTTGATATCTCTCTGTATCTTCATATTTTACCCTAAAAAAGAGAATTATTTATGAAATTAATTATTTGCCTTTTTCGAGCAAAATTGCTCTGTATAACTGGTGTCCTTCTTTTGGATCGAAAGCAATTTGGAATAATAAATCTGACCATAGCGTAATTACTTTTTTATATGAAACATTTATATAACACCGAGCCATGCCATGGCAAAGTATCGCCACGTCGCTTCTGTTCCCATTCGGTTCGTTTTGTTTTGTATACACTGTTTTGTCTTTGGAAAACTAAATTGGCAAAAAAGTGACCCCTCGTTCGGAGATGCTAGAACAGTAAATTATTGCCAGATGGAGAGACAGACAAATATTAAAATAATGTTTATTCGGGTAATAAATCGGATAAATGTTCATAGATTGCTGTTATTATGACATCACAAACAATCATTTGAATTAAATGTATGTAATAAACTTTTATAATTAACTCGCTGTGCCCGTGACTCCGTCCGCGTGGAATAATGTTTTTGGGTAGTTTTAATAATGTGTTAATTATTTTACAAATAACTTTTAATACTTATACGTATGTTTCTTATTTGTAGTGTCTCACTGGTGGGAGCTGGTTGTCCTTTCTTAGCCTCTAGACCAACTGTGCACCAAATTTTGTTTAAATCGATTCAGTAGTTTTGGCGTTGAAGCGCGTCAGACAGAGTCACTTTTGCAGTAGTATAATATGAAAAGGATTGTTATTTTACGCCCTTGAGAGTAAAACTTTTAGAAACTTTGAATATTATATTTATTGCTAACCTAAAAAACAAGTTTCAAGCTTCTAGTTCTCATGGCGATACTTCCATCCCTCATAACCCTTTCTTCGCATTAAAAAGGAACCTATGTCCATTCTCAGGCTCTAGACAATCTGTGTACCAAATTTCATTTAAATCAGTTCAGTAGTTTTGGCGTGAAAACGCAACAGACAGAATTCCCTTCGCATTTATAATATTAGTAAGGATTTCCTTTCACGTCTTCATTGCAATGCCGCAAAACGCATACAACGTAGTTATGCTCAATATTAAATTGCAAATTACATTAACTACAAGCTTTTCTGATTAAAAATGATAAATAGTACGCAACTAAATGCCTTATTCAACTTGACGTATTCAGACAGTCAACATTACCGCAAAACATTTTTAATGAAATGTGACTCATTGTAATTTGTAAACAAAAATCTACCCTCGTCATTTCCCTTTATGAAATAGGGATGAAAAGAATATATTCTTAAATCTTGACGTTGCATAGTTGGATCAGCTTCCCAGTCGTAACAAAAACGTATTATTTAACCCCGCGCACGTAATTTGAATATAATAATCGCATTAAATACTACATTTTTGTAGTAAATCGTCTAATGGTATGGTTGGAAAAAATTTACGTAGCGTCTTACGCGGAATACGTATGAATGAATAAGTATAAATTGTGTCTGTACTAAGTCACACTTTACTTGAATAATTACCACAAAATATACAATAGTAAAATGAATTCCAAATTAAATTATTTTATAGCATTTAATACAGTATAATAAGCTAAAAATTTTTGATTTCCTCCACGGGTGCACTGAAACATACACACTTTTTTAGTATCATATCACACTACGACGTATATAGGCTCCAAATATATATATATTTCATTAAAATTTTCATAACAAAAATAAATAAAAGTTAACGTTAATATACATTTTGCAGTACATGACTAAAAAGAAACAAATTAATATTGAAAGGGCAGCAAACACAGAATTAATAAAAGACATTTATATATACTACTACTATATATACTATATATATTACTATAAAGACGGTCCCTACGTAAAGTCTAGTGAAAATTCTTATTTTGCAAGACAGTACTTCAAGAATAAATTAACTGCTGTACAACTTTATGTGCTAATAATATGTTTAAGCATCACGTGAATAGCAACATGATTTAAAAAAACGATGAGAGGTTCATAATTGGAGTGTATAATCATAAAAAATTACAAAAACCTGAAAATGTCTAAAATACGAATTGATTCTTTATACATAGGGACCACCAATATATTATGGGTATTATATAAAAATAAATATATCTCTAAAAACCATTATTAAAGGGTTTACAGATTGTTTTTTTATACCGAACAATATTTTAGCAAGGATTTTTAAACATTTCAAATGTTCTCAACAAGTTATATTATTCATATTTATACAAAGGTCCACTTCATTCATCCTTCTTTTAGTTTATTCAGCGTCAGGTTGTGTATATTTGTTCAATAAACAAAACAAAATGTTAGCAATGTGGGATTTGCCTTTTTATTTGATGATACGTAAATATTATAATAGACATATATATTAGAGTAAATACATATTGTACAATATACGCATAATTTTTAAACATATCTTCTTCGTCGTCGTCGTCGCGACGTTAGACATACCGTTTAGAATTTATTGTTATATTTTATAAGAGGTTTATTGTTAATTAATACACGTTCTTTCTTAGGATGACATCGAAACAATATCAAGTATATAGTTTCTGAAAGCGATCATGATTCATGGAGAGGGATTTAAAAGACCCTCTCCATCTCCATCGAGGTGCTCAGTTCGGAGTGAGAGCCGCATATTTCGACAACCACGTGTCATTCAAGTTAATCGAGACGCATCAACCATGATGGACGACGAAAACAACGCTGTAGGAGGATCTGGAAGCGGTATAGAATCCGGATGTCCATCAGATTATGATTCTCATATCAGCCAACACGCGGCCCATTTTAGATCGAGAACTTTCAGCGATGGTTTTATTAGAAATACTAGTCTTGAATTACTACTTGGAGTCGATTGTGAAGCCTGTTTGGCTCTCGCAGCGCAACGCCAATGTATTAATGAACCACTATCTCAAAAAGACTTTGATTTAGTTTGTAATTGTAACGTTCGACAAAATAATTATCTTAATTGTTACCGCGATTCTTTCAAGCAACGTGGTCATACGCTAAATATATATGACATTGAAAGAATCAAAAGAGACACAGGACGTAGAAGTCTAGCTATAGGGTCTCATCGAAGCTTAGACAGAAAACATTATAAAAGCAAGACTATTGGAGTATCAAGTTACATTTCAAAACAATTCATATCATACGATCCAACAAACACACTCGTTCAAAAGATTAAACGTAAGTTGTCTAATTTGAAAAAGGTAAAAAATGAACCGATCGCTAAAAAGCCCCAAAATGCATTGCAACTTGCTGAAATGGCATCTGGATCGACTAACTCGCTTAAAAGATTATCAATGCTTTCACTTGTCGATAAGTCACAAAGAAAAATCGGCAGTCAAAGTTGTATTTTCTCATCTTCGGATCTACAATCAAAGGATGATCTGAAAAATAATATTACAACGTACGAAAACTTCTCTTCAAATATCGATCAATGCTTTGATCGTCTTCGAAATTGTAACGAAAACATTAATACGTCACAAAAAAACACGCACATAAGGAACTTTGACAAGAGCGATGATCATGCTGTAACGAATTCACCTTTAATTAAATTTTCAACACTCGACAATCGGAGCCGTTGTAGAAGTATCAGACGACAACTTTCATATAATGACTTTCCTAGCGACAGATATAGAGATAGAGTTTCAGAATCTTGGCCCCAAGACGACAATGCCTTCCTGTCACGAAATTCACGTAATGTCGATGTATTGGATGATGGACAAACATTTATTGAACCTGATAAAGTCATAAGGAATACCGCGCGAAATATTCACGCACAATGCACTTGTAATAGCAGCCGTGAAAACAGAATTCCATCAATATTTTACGATGCTCACGTAAGTTATTTCTTATTCTTTAATGATTTACTACCTACACTAACTTATTTTTTTTAAATAAAAAACAATATAATTGTAAACAGCAAGCATTAAATTTTACAACATTCATCTACACAATATCCACCACAGGGAAACCAAAAAAGTCATAGTGGTCTATAATATTTTTGCAACAAAATATAATCACGACATCAAGGTTACTGTTGTATACACTTATGGGTCAAATATATATTTTTAAGGCAATATTTTTGGTAGAAAATAAGGAATACCTGTCTAAATCAATGCTATGCATTTTGCAGTATCTGGGCTTTAACAATATACATAAACCTTAATAACGTATATATTCTAAAAGTATATAAACGCTTAGGCTTGCATTGTCATATTCTCAAACAATCGATCTAAATTTTGAGAGGTCCACTACTTAGTTTTGTTAAAACCAGTCGCACAATCCATTACCGAATGATATCTATTCATTTTAGAAATATTTTAAAAGTAAATTTATTGTAAATTAAATTTATTATTACACGATTTATCGGAGACTCCAACAGCAGTAATAACCCTGTCTCCAGGATTAATTCTTTCGTCGAAAAAACTGTTTTACGATAAGGCTTTTCGAAACCACATTCGACTTTTATCGACTTTTAATGTACATCATTGCAACAATAAAAAAGGTTTTTTGTTATGGCCTACAAAAATATGTTTTAGATGTTTTTACAAACATAAAATATCAAAACTAAGTCATTTTAAAAATCAACCAATATCATTCAAAAAAAATTTCCATTTAGCCAGTGTAAAACATTATGGAATATAGATTATAAAAGGCGTATACGGATATCGATGACCACTACCTGGTTGTTGCCCGAATCGGTGGTCTTTTTAATCGGTGGCGCCATAGAAAGAAGGAAACCTCGAGCGTTCTTGAACGAATAAAAGTGGAGAGATTGCAAGAAGAGGATGTTAGAGAAGAATATCTGAAAAATTTGAGTGGGCGATTCAAGAGTGAAGACGAAGGAAATGAGATTGAAAGTTTATGGAATAAATTTAAAGATGGAGTGGTTGGTGCTGCTATTGATGTATGTGGCGTGTCTAAAAGGAGGAAAGGTAAGAAAGAGAAGAATTTGTGGATGGACAAAAATGTTCAAGCAGCTGTGTGTGAAAAGAAGAAAGCTTGGTCCGATTGGTTGGCTACAAAAGCGAACCAACGAATGCAAAAGGCAACGAATGATGACGTAAAAAAGGCAAGAATGGAATACAAAAGGGTGAAAGTAATCGTGAAAGAAGCTGTAAGAAAGAAAAAAGAAGAATACAGTGATATGTATGATAGGAGACTTTCTGATGATTTTCAGTCAAACAAAAAGTTTTTCTGGAAATCAATACAATTTGCCCGAGGGAGATCTACTTCCTCGGAGCTTTGTAAAATCAGAAGTTTAGATGGAAGTTTAATAAAAGGAGAAGAATGGATATTGAAGAGATGGAAGGATCATTTTGAAAGTTTGTTTGAAAGAAATGAAGCAGAGGTAAATATGGCCTCTGCGGATAGCAATGAATGTAAGACAAGTGATAGCGAGATTAGTATGGATGACATCATGAAAGCGATAAAAGGTATGAAATCAGGTAAGGCTGCTGGGTATGACAGAGTGTCAGTCGAGATGCTGAAGGCTGGCCGCGGGATTGTGGTAGCTCAGCTGTACTGCCTTTTCAATATATGCTGGGAGAAAGGTCAAGTCCCAAGAGATTGGAGCAAGGCCGTAATTGTCCCTCTATATAAAGGAAAAGGGTCACAGCAGGAGTGCAAAAATTACCGCGGTATCAGCCTTCTTAGTGTCGTCGGCAAATTGTATGCAAAGATATTAATTGAAAGGGTGATTAATGAAACTGATGGGAAAATATGGGACGTGCAAGCGGGATTTAGAAGAGGAATGGGATGTACGGATCAGGTCTTTTCTTTACGGTGCATAACTGAAAAATGTTTGGCTAAACACCAAAAAGTTTATTGCGCGTTCGTAGATTTAGAAAAGGCCTATGATCGAGTGGTGAGGAATGAGCTGTGGTCAACGTTATCTACGTATGGGGTGAGCGGTTGTCTGATCCAAGCATTGAAGTCTCTCTATGAGGGTTCTAGTGCCTGTGTCAGAATAAACGGAGCGTACACGGAGTGGTTTCCTGTCGAAAGAGGTGTTCGACAGGGATGTGTTGCGTCACCATGGCTGTTCAACCTTTTCATGGATAAATGTTTGACAGATTTAAAAGAATGTATGTATGGGTTAAGAATGAATGAATTACTCATCAAATGTTTACTCTACGCTGATGATCAAGTAATACTTGCGTCATCCGCTAACGAGCTTCAGGAGATGCTAAATATTATGAATGAAGCTTTGAAAGGGAAAGGAATGAAAGTGAATGTAAACAAAACGAAAGTTATGCTTTTTGAACGAGATGAATCTATGATGAATGGCAATATTTTGATAGATGGGGAACAAGTGGAAGAGGTGAAAGAATTTGTATACTTGGGATCTAAATTTACAAAAGATGGAACATGTGAAAGTGATATCGAAAGGAGAGTGAATGCAGGGAATATGGTAAATGGTGCTCTGCATGCTTTTATGAATAGCCAGATGGTGTCTCAAAGGGCTAGACTGGCAGTGCATGCTGGAGTGTTGGTGCCAACACTTATGTATGGTAGTGAAAGTTGGGTATGGCAGAAGAATCACAAAAGTAAAATAAATGCGGTAGAGATGAGAGCGTTGAGAAGCATGAGTGGATTAAAACTGAGTGACAGAGTGAGAAATAGTGTGATAAGAGAACGTTGTGGTATAAAAGAAGACGTAGTGACTAAAATTGAGAAAGGTATGCTTAGATGGTTTGGGCATGTAGAGAGAATGAATGAAAGGAGACTGACAAAAAGGATTTATGAGTCAAGAGTGAATGCGAAAGTTGGAAGGGGAAGACCGAGGCGAACGTTCCTGGACCAAATCCAGGACATTTTAAATAACGGCCAGGTCAAGAGTACTCTAAACCGACGAACTTGTATGAAAGATTTAATGAGATTGAAAGAAGCGAAGGAGATATGCAAGGATCGTGGCAAGTGGAAGGATGTTGTCTCTGCCTACCCCTATGGGAATGAGGCGTGATGCTATGTATGTATGTATGTATACGGATATAGTTTGGGTAACCATAGTCGCTTTGATAGAAAAAGACAATTGCGAAATACACAGAGAATTTACAAATAATGTAGATAATATATATATATATATATATATATATATATATATTTTATGTACATATGTATTTATATGTATAATTTGTTTTATATATATTTAGTATATTTTATTCCAATGCATTCTACCTCATCATAGGCAACTAATCCTTTTTCCAATGAAGTTTGCCTGGTAGAGATTGTTCTAAGCAATAAGGCCGTCTTTGCAAGTATTTTATTGTAATTTTACCTGTAATATTAAGTTCCCTTGTTAAAGTATTTTTCTATCTTACTTCAGATAGTAAAAAAGGTAAGGTAAGTAGCAACCTATTAACACTGCACTGCTGGGCACAGGCCTCCTCACATGGTTTTAGAGTTTAGACTCACAGCGGATTAGCAGGCTCCACATACACTAGAATTACTTCCGGGGAATACAGGTTTTCTCATAATGGTTTCCTTCACCAAAAAGCACCGTGATAAATTGGAAAATACAATCAAGCACCTAAGTTTAAGTTTTATAATCTTACCGATACCTGCCCAGGGTTCGAACCTACGTTTTCTCTGAACGTTGAATCCACGCCTCTCACCACTTTACTTGAGTAGTACTATAAACGTCTTGTTATAATTTTTTATATGAAAGGGTAAAAAGAGAACGACTCCAGCGCCGGATGTAACGGAACGGTCTCAAAGCCGAATATCCACTTGCAACGCCTGTAAACCTGCGCAGTGGCTTCCACCAATAACTACTTCAACTACAAGTCACAGTTCCACCACTACTGCTAATTCCTCACGTAAGTTATTTTTAAATAAAATATATATAATCTCCTTATCACCAAAATAAAATGCCTTGGTAAAGTCAAAGCTTTTCACAGTAGTTTTCAAAGTGAGTTTGGTAAGTTTTATTTTATATTTTTACCCTCCTTGTGCCGGTTGGTACTAATGGTTCACCTTGTACAGAGTTGCCATTCCAACATGAAGGTGTTAAGTTTTAGTAAATGATTTGATAGTCGAATAACACTTATCAGCTAAATCACTCCCGAGTCGTATATAAATTTTACGCAAAATTATTTATTAGTACATATTAATGATCTAAGCATAGTTTAAATGACTGAGCCGTTCAAACAAATGAATCAACAATATAATTTAAAGTGATATAACTTAATGTGACGCTTATTAATGACGATGTCTATTCTTAGTATTTCATTTTAAATAAAAAGTACTTAACATGTCGGTTACGATAATAAGCAATTATCGTAATAAAAACCAATATATTTTTTACAACCAAAAATTGTATGCCTATGATAAATATATTTATTACTTTTTTTTTCACTAATTTGGCTTTACATTTACTCTATTTGTTTAAATATATATCAGTTGAACTGAATTAAGTTATAAAAAATTACAAAATCGTACTGTTGTATTTTCAATACTAGATAACTATATAATTAACTTGAATCCTGCATAAGTGACGTACTTAAACAAGAACTGATATTATGCTTCCATGTGTTATATAGATAAGAAATATCAGATATCTTCACTACTAGGGATGTCAACATGGCTAGAACACTATCCGATTTTTAATAAAACTCGTAGAACAAATTTTTCCTATCTAATATAGTAGCTGTTGCTCTATTTTGTATATTATTTTTCATTTATACTCTATATTGTACATAAAAGTATTAATATTCATAATATATGCTGTGATGCGTTAAAGTATTGAGATTCTCCTATGCAAACAAACAGACAATAAATGTGTTTTGAATTTTCGCTTTTGAAATAGCATGGATTTGTTTGAAATAGGTCTTATTAAACTATAGTTCATTATAAATATCTGAGTTAAATTTCCAACCTTTTAGAGAAATTTAAACTTATACGTGAGCTGAATTAATATTTAAATGAATACATTATTATTTAAAAAGTAACATTGGATTAACTCTTTGGGTAGGTCATTACAATAACTAAAGATAAGAAAGCATTATTTCCCTAATCGATGAAAGAAATTAACATCATGTTGCAGTTTTTATAATTTATACATTTCAATCCGTTTTAGCATACATTACCTAATTGACTTTTGGAATCACAAGTAAAAAAATAGTTTTCTGTAGTTAAATTATATTCATGAACGTTTATTTCAAAGGTATAACAACCCTAGCAAGTCGTCTATAACTTCCCACTGTAGAGAACTAGTAATGTTGTATTTGACAAGTACGGGTAGATTATCGGAAAGCTTCCGACTACTATTGCTATGACCTAAATCGATTTTGATACATGTGCTGTCTAATATATTTCACGATAAATTAATAGTTGAATGATTTTACTAAGCGATTAACAGCATTATATGAAAGCATTGATAACTGATAAACATTTTAATGAGTTTCATACCGATAATCCGTAAATCATTAAAGTTATCGGTAGTCATATATTATTTATTGTTTCGTATAATTATTTCAATACTGCAACATATCTTTTCAGTTTAAATGTTAGAATAAAGGTAGGTTACGTTTGTCATTGTTATTAAAATTCCTGTAAAAGTAAGCAAAATTTTTTAAACTCAGTGTAGTTAGTTACAGTAATTGTAGTCGTGAGCTTAAAAACGACCAAGGCTGTAATAAATTGTCAGTAATTTTCTCCATTGATAAATAAAAAAAAAATAACTTACACGCCTTTAGTTCTCCATTATCACTATTGACTCATTTAAACTAACTCCACATTTGTACTTAAGCTGCCTCGTTAATATTATTTCGCTTTGAGGAATACTCATTGACAGATTGGCGGAAAAAGAATTGGCAAAACATTAAAGACTTTTAACCGGCAACACATTTCCACTGGTCTTGCATGTACTGGTCTATGAGAGACGGGATTCACTATATACCTATTCACAACATTGGACGTAGGTTTTTAGAGTGTTCGACACGGTATACATTATATTTTAATTCGTTATATCTTTTGACTGGAATGTCCAATTAAATAATTTAAGTATTTTAGGGGCATTGAAAGATGGTAAGCGGCAGGGTCGTGAGAGGGCGACCAAAAAAAGTGTGGATGAACTGTAAGAAAGGGGATACGTTAGACATATATGTGTGGATGTGAATGTAGAAATGACAGCGGATAGAGTGAAGTGGCGAAAGGAAACATTTTGTGCCGACCCCACCTAGTGGGATAACGGCAATAAAATGATGAGAGGCATTGAAACTGTCTTTAAAGAAATAAGGATTAATAGAGGTATGAATATTGGCACTTGTATTAACTTTTAAAATGTATAAAAAGTGGTTTTAGTGCCACAACTACAGTAATCAAGGATTTTTTTGTAGATATTGAAGCGTTCTATAATAATGTAGAACTTTTGTTTAGTAATCCCAATTTTTTTTTTTTTTGGAAAGTAATATAGTCTCATTAAAATCAGTCCAGTAGTTTTTGTGTGAAAACGTTACAAATATACATGTATACATATAAAAACACAAATGTGTCCTCTTTATAATATTACTTTAGAAAACCATGAGTACAAAGTATCTACTCTGAAACAGATTTCATTTATTAAAAATATCTTAATTCTCTACTTTACATAATTTAAATTATTTGAACATTTTAAACCGACCAAAATACGTAACTCATAACCAAGCTTAGTGCACCTGAGATACACCGCATAGATGGTCGCAATGGATGTACACATACATACATACTTACTAAGTGTACATTTAACTTTAATTTTATTACAGAGAGGATAACGCTTGACTGGATTTAATAGTAAATGATGATACACTTTAAGATGGAAGACATAACGTATCTGTTCATGGTTTCAGAACAACATAGTACCGAAGCAAATTTTTTTGCATGAAGGCACGTCTTTGTTGGTAGGGTGTCAACTAGCCAGTGCGGAAGCTTTCCACAAGCAAATAAAAATAGGCAATTTCGTAAATTTGCCCTACCGGTAATCGATCCTTAGACCATTACGGCAGCGAGTCGTTTGAAACTGTATCTAACGTTGTTTTATATGTATAAAAATTGTCATATGTTCATGTGCTCACTGCGTTTTCTATACATTTTTAATAGAGCCTTTCGAAAAAGGAATAATTAAACTGTTAAATTTTGATTCCCGAATTTGAAGCTTTCAAAAGATTGGTACTTTAAAGAGTTATAATCAGACATCGTTAAAATTATAGATTTCCGTATTTATTTGTTGATTAAACTGCAGTTATGATATGGTGGTATACCTTTAAATAGCTGATGTTACATAATTTACCGAACACGTTATTTTGTTAATCTGAATTTGACACTTCTTTTAACTTATGTTAAGTAATTTGTTTGTAAGTTAACAAATGCACGCTTAAATGTTATTTTTCTATATCCTTAAAGCAGATGAAAAAGTCTTTATTCCAATAGGCTTTTAAGAATCTTGAGGCATATATTATTTAAGCAAACGTCATTTATCAGGTTTATCTGCCTGGCACCGCCGTTGGTGTTGTGTTGCCATCTTGGTACTTGTTGCGGGTACTGCTTGTGTTGCTGGTCCCTTGGCTCTACGCGCTCCACCGGGCGCACCTCTCCACGAACGTTTACGATTAGCAGAAAGGCTACTTCATGATACACCACTAATTGACGGTCATAACGATCTTCCTTGGAACATCCGAAAATTTTTGCATAATAAAATCAAAGACTTCAGGTACATTTCAAATACTTTTATTTCAGTGATTAAATTTCTATACAAATATATAAAGGTAAATACCAGTGTATTAACGTTCCACTACTAGGCACACGCTTCCTCGATCATAGGAGTGTGAATTTTACAGCATTGATCAACCACGCTCCACATCGGATTAGCAGGCTACTCCATATGGAATTGCTCTTGTGATATATACAGGTTTCCTTATAATGTCTTTACCAAAAAGCATAACAATGAATTTAAAACTAAACAAAACACGTAGATTTTTCAAAAAGAACTTAATGTGACCTGTCCAGTATTAGAAGTCGTAAATACACGTGTCTGGTCCATCACATGGCATCGTAATGTATGAACATTATACATAATATTTTGATAAGTTCTCCAATTAATCTAATACACATTTCTATTTTTTTTACTACTTTCACTGTTTACATTACTAGTATTTAGTTTACTTTATTTTTATAATCATATATAACTCATAATATAATTGTACAGATTCGACGAAGATCTTCGTACAATATCTCCATGGGCTACGAGCTCTTGGAGTCATACAGATTTGCCACGATTGAAACATGGTCGTGTCGCAGCACAAGTAAGTACTATGATAAAAACTTTACATTTAAGTGGGTTATAATCCAACATGAAGATATTTTCAATTCAGCCATTTAAATTCTTCATCTCCTAAGGACGCTTAACGTATAGTTTTTTGTGTTTTCAGCTAGGAAATATATATATATATAATTTTGATATGTCATAACCTTATTAACATCTCAACTATAACATAATAAATTTGTTGCAAAAGCATGAATACGTCAATGGTGTTCTCGGAATATATATTTGAAATAGTCTTAGAGCAGATTAACATTTGTATTCAATATACATATCCTAGTAAGTTTATCTATATGAATAAATCACAATATTTGACTTGAAATTTAGCAAAGTGATTGTTTCCGCGTTGCCAACTCTTACTAAGTGCGGATTTAAACAGATTCCCACAGCAACGGGACCTACGAGGGTGACTACGAATAACAGCTAGAGAAATATATATACATACAAACGGAAAGCCGAAGACCAATAAATATACTACGAAACATTCGAACTTAAAAGCTGTCGGACTGGGAGCGACCACTCGACCTTAAAATAACTCGTAGAAACGAAGTCGATGCTATGAGGAAATACATTTTCACTTAAAAAAAAGATAATGAAACTTGTAAACAATATCTATATAAGGCGTCAATGTGAAAAAGCAGACCTATCAGATATCAAACTTTCTGTGCATTTTGTAATCGTTTTCCTCTCTTTGTGTACTTGAACGTTAAATATAGGTCTATTAGGAGGCCGTTTAATTTATTACACATAGTATTAGTTAGCGTTAGCTACTAGTACGTAGGAGTAGTAGTACAGCGTACTACAGCATATTGATTAATAATTTAAGATAGTTTTAATAACTAATCTAGAGCAAACGTCTATTGGCAATGTCTTTGAAATACATATTCTTTTTCAAATATCAAATGTTAACTGTACAGATTAATCTGACTAATTGTTGACCAAATCTTTTATAATTCATCAATAAGGATGTCAATATTTATGAGTGATTTCGTATACAAGAACCATATATTAATCGTAGCTTATAAATAGCAATGGCATATTATCTCTTTGACTTGACACAAAAGCCACAGACGGCTGAGCTATAACAAACGCTGACGATTGAGAACAAGCGAATGCGGGCAACCATTTTCGTATACATATTGACACAACAAAAGCCATTCTTACAGTCGTATAGCATTTACATTAGATTACAGTTTCTCTTTAAATTCTTTTTTTTATTTCTATCTATTTCGCAAACATATTTTTATTTCTGATGTATATTTGTAGTTTTGAGTGTAACTGGCTCACGTTTCCTATTGCATATCACTGTGTACAAAGACATTGCATTAGTATTCCGTAAACGAGCGTTGAATGCATGAATTCGTGCATGATATTAAATCAAATGCCAGACTAAAACAAGGGATAAATTGAGTTGTTTCTTTGTCTGAATGATACGATGAAAAAGTTTTCTGAATGCAAAGTTTTAGGTTGCTAGTGTTTCATCATTTCACGTTCACAGTAAAGTGCTTATGATACCATATGATATTAACCAATAAAGGATTTTCTAACCACAAAGAAAGAAGAAGAGACAAGAGAGAGACGAACAGTTAACAATATAAATTTCAGTTTTATTGTCGCTTTTATGATTCATCATCATCTAGTGCCTTCTTCAAAATGAAGTTTGGCGGCCAGTATGCGGAAAACTTTTGTGTCCTGGGCAACTCTTTTTAATTTTCCGTAGTTATGACTGGTCCACTCACGTATATCGGTCATCCAATGCCGCCTCGGTCTACCAGGTGCTCTTTTTCCCGACATCCTGCCCTCTAGGATCAACCATGGGTACTCAAATAGGGATCCTCTTTGAAGGTGTCCGAAAAAAGCCACCTTTCTCCTCACGATGGTCATCATAAGCATACGGCTAAATTGCGCTCGTTTGAGGACTACAGCATTTGAGACGAACTGGTACCAAGAAACTTTTATGATTATGTAACCTAAACCAGAAGTGTATATCTACGAAGGCAATATCACTAAAAGGAATGGTAGATTAAAATGAATAAGTATGATAAAATTTTATACAACAGGACAGAAGAATTGACAATTCATAAATCGCCAAAAAGTAAATAAATAGTAAATCTTTCAAGATATTCCAAAACTGTGCTTTTAATACAAAAAAAATATATTTTTTGGTAGTATGTATTAAAAAATGTATTAAAAGAAAATTCCTTTCTGTGTTTTTAAATTAGCCCCGTGTTCGAGTAGACAAAAACAAAAAAAAAAAACAATTTCTTAATTCGTGAAGTTTTTAATCTTTAGCTATGATAAGGAACAGCTATAGTTTTTGATAATTAAATAGCCTACCTCAGTATTTTTACAAGTAGTCGTTACTTCGTCGTCGTTTCTTTTCTATTACATAAAACATTCTTTTAATAGGTTTCCTAAAGTTCTAAATATGAATTTCATCCAAAATGATCTCCATATAGGCTTTGACACAATCTTTTAAACGTTGTAGCCACTTATCGATTCAAATACGAACTTTGTCAAGCACTGCCATCTTTATGGAGTGATTTAGTTGGTAACATAATAGATAATGCTCACCAAATCATAATAGGACCTAACAAAGTAATTATTTATCTACGTCTGTGGAGCTTTAAACATATACTTGAATATTCTGTTTCACAAAATTTACGAAACGACTTGGGTGCTATACTCATTTCCGCAGATAAAATATTTTTCTTACTTTTACTTACAGACAGTATTTGGATTCTAGGCTTCACTGTTCTTATCTTTTCGATCACAAATAGTCCATTCTTCATTGTATCCATATATTATTCGTTAATAGCCCGGTACACAAACATTGGACTACTACCCGGCGGTGGAAAAGTTTTAAAATTTGTATTCGATTCTATGCCTACGTTTTGTAAAGCTATTATCGCATTTCGGTTCCCTTTATTCCACTCCATTATACTCGTATGTATATATGAAACACTGTTAGCGGAGAATGAAGTTCGTTAGTTAGCTACCGGGCAATTTTTGTTGATTTTAAAAAAGTGGTGAAAAAACTGGTTATTAAATATTATTATTTTTTATAATACACCACACAATAAATTGTTTAGGTAAGTAATTCTTTTATCCTGGATCTTTTGGACACGTCTTAAAGATCCAGAATTTCTTTTGATGTTATCTATCTAAAACCTTTAGTTACACACTGTTATCGATAAAATTTAAAGTTTTATTTTATTTTATTCTTTTAGTATTGCGAACTGGTTCGCGATTGACTGTGATCACACCTGATGATAAGTAATGATGGAGCCTAAGATGGAAGCGCGCTAATCTGGTAAGAGGCGATATAAGCATTGTACAGGAACACAAATCTCTTTGTTTGGCACTACGGTAACTAGCCACGGCCGTAACCTCCCACCAGGCCAGACTCAGACAAGTTAGAAAAAACAATTTCCTAAATTTGCCCTGCCAGGGATTGAACCCGGGACCTCTGCTAGCAAAGTGAATACTCGCACCACTGCGCCAGCGAGGCCGTCAAATAAAGCCGTCAATATTAATTTATTTGGTGCATTTTTACCTAACATAATTGTATTATTTTTGTTTGATGTTTAGTTTTGGGCTGCATATGTTCCTTGTGACGCGCAGCATCGGGACGCAGTGCAGTTAACCTTCGAACAAATAGACCTAATCCAAAGGCTCACGGATAAGTACCATCCACAACTAACATTCTGCACTTCCGCTGATGGTAAGAGATAAACACAATATAGTTTTGTTCGACCCTACTATTAGCTCTCAATCTCCGTATATGCAGTAGAACCTCTGTAGGTTGAACTTCAAGGAAGACGTCAATTCATTCAAATAATCATTTTTTAAAATTCATTTTATACAAAAAGTCTGCAATACCATATATTCAACTACTGTAGTTATGCCACTATAACTACTTTTTAACACTTTAAAAGTTAATAAAAGTGTCGATTATAATCAAACCATATTATTCATACCTCTGTATTAATCTTTATCCTATTAAATACTTTTAAATTTTTAAAATCGGAAGTGCCATTCAAAAGACGTAATGAATTTTAAAATGGCAATCTAAAGAACATTGTGACGACCCTTATAACTGGGCCTGCGACTGGTGAATAAGCTTATATTCCAAGGATACCCAATACACGTTTACCGTTTTTATTTTTATGAACTACTGGAGCGATTTAAAATATTCTTTCATAACTTTCTTGGAATCAAGAATTTTTCAATACCTGTAGAGTATTTTAAAATTTACTAATGTCGGACATTCTACGGAAATAGGTAAAACCGCGGGGCTTTGCTAGTTTAATTCATATTTGTAAGAACACGTCAAGTTCAATGTAACATTAGAACTTAGATGATATTTTGAACAAAATCTTTCGGTTAGACTAAAGTATTAATCGTTATTTTTTTTTATTGCTGACAGTTTAGCGCTTAACTGTGATCTCACCTGATGGAAAATGATGATGCAGTTTAAGATGGAAGCGCGCTAATCTGGTAAGAGGCGATTATACCCCTTACGGTTTATAAACAGCATCGTACAGGAACACAAATCTCTTTGTTTGGCGATACGTCTTTGATAGTAGGGTGGTAACTCGCCACGACTGAAGCCTCCCACCAGCCCAGACTCAGACAAATTAGAAAATACATTTTAGAACCCGGGACCTCTGATAGCAAAGCGAGTACTCGCACCACTGCAGCAGCGAGGCCGTCAAATATATATTTTTTTAATTAAATGAAAAATAACAAGATGAATGTTGCCAAAAATCATACTATATCTATATTAAGGTCCCACTGTCGGGCACAGGCGTCCTCACTCATAAGTGAAAGGGTTTATAGAGCACACAATCTTAATCGCTAACTGGTGGGCTCTTATTGATTACTAAAATATTGCGTTATATTCTTATAAAAATATACAGTACATAAAAATTTTATTAAGTTATAAAATAAAAAGTAAAGAAACTCGTTTTTTTAGTTCGTTATTTTAGATGAAATGTTTAACGATTATTTCTAACGAAAACCCTCATGATGCCGTCTTGAAGTTCATAAACAACCGTAACAAATTAGCTGTTACAGTTTCTTGGTTCTTTGATGGCCATAGATATTAGCTCATTATTCATTTTCACTCATTCTACTCTCCTTTTACCCAAAGTAGTAATTTATACCACAACGTAATGTATTTAAGGTTTAAACAATTAACTATATTAGTTATAGTGTATACTTCAATCTAACTAATTGTTTTAAACTTAAATTTTCGTGGTTTATTAACATATTGACTATTTGAACGGGTACATATCACGATGGCGATTTTTAATTTTTAATTTTGCCGATATTTCGACCCAGTTGCATGGATCGTGGTCACGACGATACTGCTGTGGTCGGTTGTGTCAAGCTGTCAAGGGCAGAATCTGTCTACCCTACGTCTGATTCNGTCCGGGCGTTTACAAAATTGACTGCAGCTGTGGAAGCTCTTATATTGGGCAAACGAAGCGTTCCATAGCAACTCGTGTGTCAGAACACATAAATGCTGTCAAGCACAACGACATACAAAAATCTGCGATCGCGGAGCACATTTTGCAGCAGGGAACTCAACACTGGATAGAACTTCATAACCCGAAAGTTCTTTCCACGGACCGCCATTATATGCCGAGATTAGTTCGCGAGGCCATTGAAATTAAAAAATATCCTAATTTCAATCGTGAAGATGGTTTTAAGCTGGCTGATACGTGGAATCCAGTGGTGAAGCTATGCCAAATGAACAAACGACGCAATTTTTCAAAATTAAAACGTGACGTTGTGAGTGTAGTATGCCGACAAATGGATGTGGGTGCCGTGAAAAATAAAAGAATCAGACGTAGGGTAGACAGATTCTGCCCTTGACAGCTTGACACAACCGACCACAGCAGTATCGTCGTGACCACGATCCATGCAACTGGGTCGAAATATCGGCAAAATTAAAAATTAAAAATCGCCATCGTGATATGTACCCGTTCAAATAGTCAATATACTTCAATCTACTTTAACATATTAAACGACTTCCCCCCATTTTACACATACTGATAAATAAGTTTACAAATAAGGAAAACATGGCTTCTACGTGGGAAAAATGTACTTTTTAAAATACAAATTTCAATGTATCTATCATCACATTTCAAGCATTTCAAATTCGATTGGATGTACAACAATATCTTGCAAATCATCAACCTTGCCCAATTTAAATTCAAAATCCCCTGTAAAGACATTGTTGAATTTAGTACATTGCTTAGATGTTTCTCTAATGATATTAACAGAATAGGCAGCGTAAGCATATAAAAATACTTTTAAAAAAACACCATTGCAATTCAATGCATGTTATAAATACAAGTCCTTCGCCCTTTCCATCGATGAAACTGGTACCAAAACCGCATCTAAAGTTAAAGAAACAATGCAAAGAAACAGAAAGACGTTTTTAAATTAAGTTTTTCCATATATTTCCAATTTTTACCTGGCTTTCAGGCGAAAGCTATTTGATACTTTGCTTTTTACTGTTATATTTACGCAGCAACCTTTTTTTATACTACAATTTACATGGGGAATACAACTACAATGCATTCATTTACAATTTTAGAAATATAGTTGAATGAATAATTTTTTATTCATTCAGCTATATAATTTAACTTTCTTTCTTCTAGTACAAAATTACACCGTCAATTATCCCTTACTGTTCTTAATATCATCAATTTCAGAACCAACAAAAGTATGTGTCCTTGCAAAATAATTTAAAATTTATTTTTGTCTAAGCGATTGCTCATCTGCAAAAAAAGTAAATAAGTATAAACAAACGACTCTAAAAATCTTAGCCGATTTAATATTATCGTCTTGAATTATTCTTTAACAAATTTGTTTTTTTTCTTTAATTTCTTTTGTATAGTCGTTAGTGTTACAATAAATCAAGCTGCCAACGCAAAATGCTTTTGCACATTAAACAGTTAAACGAGGGCTTCGAAATAACTAGTTTAAAATTACAATATTTTGCCATCGTTTTTAAGCGATAAACAAAACCAATCGTTTAGGCAAATTTATTACAAAACTTTGCATTTAATCAATTAACTTGACACTACACATACGTATATACACAAATAGTAATTTATAATCTTCAATTTATATAAATTTGTTAATGATTCTCTCCAAGAATGTTAGTCTTTCTTTTTTGTAATTACATTTATATTTCATTTGATTGTTTAATTTTTGTGAGTTAGTTTTTAAGTTTACGATGGGGCTAGCGTGTATTATTAAAAATACAAAAGCCCCTTTAAAAAAAACAGTTAAAGGAAAAATAATAATCTTCCAGAAATTTTAAGAAACTACTGCAATTCCTAATTCTAATGTTCTTATTGCTCGAGAGGTTATGCATTGTAAGCAAGAAGGTGGTCGCGTTTTTCTTCGCTTCATTCAATTTTTTTGTTGACATTGCCAATTACAATTAATGACAGAAAATAAACATAAACACAGTAGGATGCTCTACTTTCAGATATATTGTCGGCACATGCTAATCACAGACTTTGCTCACTTGTGGGCGTAGAAGGCGGGCATGCCATTGGGGGTTCTCTAGGGGTTTTAAGAACACTATACCAAGTTGGCGTGCGTTATCTGACACTCACGTCCACTTGTGACACTCCTTGGGCTGAGTGTGCATCAACCGATCGACCCGAATCTGCTCAAAGAGGAGGATTGACACCGTTCGGTAAAGTGAGTATCCACACATTTAGTATTAATAAACATCTCGCTTTTACCATCAATAAAATTTGTAATCTATATCAACGTATGTATATAAACTCCTGTGACAATGGTTGACCGTAATGAGTTTATGATACTGATATCAAACCTTTGTTTTTATTTTTTTATGTTCCGCTTTAATATGCTGGTGTATATATATAAAATACAAAAATTGTTTTTACCTGTGGTCGTTGACTTTGAAGCTATGAAACCGATGTGCCCCAAACGGATTTCGTTATAAAAATAATAATTGGAAGATGGTTTTAGACCTTATTGGTCTAAACTCACGTAGTCATCAGGAAATATTAAGAATATTCGAAATTGATTTAATATTTAGCAAAGTGACTCCTTTCGCACGCATACAAACGATCCACAGGTGTCGAAGCGCATCCACCGCCTTAGTGGAAATAAGAATAAAGACTACTTTCGCAAATAATATGGTTACTAAGTATAAAAATTCCAATGGAGTCGGGAGCTACGCGGGACAACCCGAAAAACAGCTTGAGTGTATTTCTAAAATAGTTGTCGAACCGATAAAAATATAGTTTTTATTTATTTGAGCCCTTGTGAGAATCTTTTACCTAAGATCTTTAATTTCCAGCGCATTTTATAACAGAAACAACAGTCTAATTTCATATGTTTTTGTCTTAAATATTATCTATATATAACGATATCTCTTAAATATGATTTAAAAAGAATTTAAGGCGTAGAAACTTGAAATTTAGTAGGGATATTCCTTTTGCCGAGTAGAGGTCAGCTAATAACGGATTTGGCGAAATTCCACTCGTGAGGGGGGTTGCGAGGGTGTTAATTAAAAAATTTCAAATTGTTCACATTAAAATATAATTCAAACTACATTTACGAACTATTTCTTTTATGGTATGTAATACTTGGTCAGAATTTTTCTTTTGAGATAATGGAATCTATCGAAATTCCACCCTCAAAGGGCTGTGCGGGTATGTTTCTTATTTTTAAAATAAAATACTACCAGAAAAACAATCCACACAGACAAGGTTGCGGATTCAGCTAGTAATAGCTATTATAGTATATATATATATAGTAAAAAATCTATGTTTAAGTATTATATTCTTGAGAATGAAACCTACTAATTTTTTAAAGATATTAGCGTTCATACTTAATTCAAAAAGGCTACTTGCCATACTCCCTATCACACATCAATTAAAAAAAAAACTTTATCTATTTTAGCCTACGAGTAAATAAATGTACCAGAATTGTTAGCAAAAGTTATTGCGAGTACTCTCAGCTACTCAACAAAAACCCTTAGTATAAACATTAATGTACTTTGAACAAAAACAAAATACTTTTCTCAAAACCATAAATTAATAGAATATATAATAAAATATTGCGGCGAAATAGCATGGATTCGAAAAGACCATGCAGTTTTACTTCAGCCTGGATATGTTTACGAGGCTATAGAGCAGAAAGCTTTTTCGCCGTTGCAGTAAAAGGTTTCTTATTGTTAATATTATACATTTAGCATGTAAAGTCTGAAAGGTATTAAGAGTAGGAGTTATTGTAGTGTATAATCAAAAGAAAATCATAAAGATCGAGACGTTGAGTACAGCGAGTGTGCTATTATCATAAACATCCTGTGCCAGTGCAATATTTTTCTTTGTAAAAACTCCAGTTGCTTGAGTTCTTTGTTTTCTTACGTACTGCGATACTTTCCATAGTACATTCTTTCTTTTGTTAGAACGACTCAATGCATGTTCCACTAATTTGCATGCACTAACGCTCAATTATTGTGAAAAGCATTTTACTTCAAAAGAAATTATATAACGCTTTCATTATTAATTAAATTCATTTACTTACTTTCTTTATTAAAGTACTCTGGTTTACCGCTACTTGAATGTCAAAAAAGCTTAGCACTTTATTAGTAAGGGCTCTCTTCGAATGAATTGGTTTAAGCATTTCAGAACTTTTATACCACACAGTAGATATTATATAAATATAGAGCTAATTTAGTACAAGCTATTGACCCTTTTTACTTATTACTGGCGCAATGATGAGAGTACTCGCTGCGCTAGCATAAGTCCTGGGTTCCCCTGGTGGGGAGCTCATTGAGGAAATTTCATTTTCTCATTTATCTAAGTCAGGATTGGTGAAAGGCATCGGTCGTGGCTAATTACTACCTTACCTGCACGTAATTATTAAAATGCATTCAGGTATGATGCTGTGTAGAAACCAGACGTTTTACCAGGTTAGCGTGCATCCATCATAGATTGTATTATAACTTACCATCACTTTATAACGCTAACCTATCAGCAATAATAAAATGAAAATACCTTTTTTTAAACAAAAATCAAATAGATTTATGAAGAAGTTCTGCTTCATAAATCTATTTAATACCATAGTGATAAGCAAATTTTCTGCAAGATTTACTTGCATGTATGATAGAAGAATGTATTAATATATCCCCAAGCCATGGATCCCTGTACTACCAAAATAATTTACCTGCTTGGAAACATGAATCGAAGTAATTTTCTTTTTTATTATTGCGGACAGATAAAAGCTGATTGTGACCTCACTTATGTTTAGTGGTGATATAGTCTAACATGATAGCGCGGTTATCTTAAAGTGTAGCATATTGTAACATAGTAGTGTACATAATTAACTGAAAGAACATGGCCTTTTAAAGTTTAACAAATAAGTGACTATTTGTCAAAATGGACTTTGATTAATTAAGAATAGATATTTAGTAAAAAAAATTATTATTGTAAATGTTTTAACCATTTAAAATTGTAAGCCCTAAATTCAATTCGGCTTTTTTTTGGAATTTTGAACATTTTTACTATCTGGTATAAATCGAAATGTTTGACCTGAATATAAAACCTTGTACTTTTACCGCTTGATGTATAAAAGAAATCATAAGAAATAGATGTAATCGTTTATTCACAAGAGAGAAATGTGCTTCAATAAATGTTTTAATAACATAGAAAGAACATTAACGTATCATTAACCTGTTTAAAATCATTCAACCTATCGGTTTCATGAAAATAAGATTAATTTCATGAATCTAGTGAAAAACAGAATAAGGCCTTGAATGAAGGCAAAATTCAGTCAATCAATATTACACTACATCTTACATGTTAAATGTTACAATTGCATGTTTAACTTTATTCCGATCGAAAAATACAAAAATATCGCTAATAAATGCAGATGTAGATTTTCCGGATTTTTAATATATCTATTTATTTATAGGTGGTTATAAAAGAAATGAACAGACTTGGGATGCTGGTGGACTTGTCGCACGTATCAGAGCGGACTATGCGCGATGCTTTATCAGTTTCTCGTGCACCAGTACTTTTTTCGCATTCGTCAGCTCGTGCCATATGCAATGTAACTCGGAATGTACCAGATAGCATTTTGAGACAACTAGCAGCAAATAAAGGCCTCATAATGGTCAATTTCTACACGTCTTTCCTAACTTGTAGTGATACTGCAACAGTTCAAGATGCAATAGGTTTGTACTTTTACCTTGTTTTTATTTAGTAAAATCTGAAAAAAATATATCAACGTGTTTTTTCGGAGGAAAAGACTTTTGAAATGAGACCCTAGTTGAAAAATGGCCTCAAATTTTCGCGACGAATTTAATAAAAAGTGCATCGAAACTGATTCCCTCACATGCCCATAATAACGAGAACTACGCGGCTAATACCACTGGGCATAGCTGATTATTGCATTAATTAATAAATTTGATTTCATTAAGCTTCTGACTTCTCCATATAATATGTCTCAACCGTACAATAGTTTGCGTCAAATATATGGTATTTAGCTACCATACATTTGTTGTTTGAATGTTAAAGAGTGTTAATTCGATCGGTATCTTTATTCTTTATATCGTATATATGTGAACGCAAATATCTTTTGAGCCGAAAATATATTGGTACAAACTAAAAGTAAATTGGTACTTAATTCGTTTTTCTATTGAAATTGCACTTCTCAATCTTCATCTCATCTCGACTTTGGTTACTGTCAGATATTGTCTCTATTAATTAATGAAAAATTATTTTTATTACAGAACATATAAATCATATACGTGACATCGCTGGAGTAGATAGTGTAGGATTGGGCGCTGGTTACGACGGCATCAATTAGTGAGTTCATATAACTCCATTTTTATAGCTATAGTTTGTTCTGATTACAAATGAATAAAATTACAGTTTTTGAATTTTTTTTGTTTGAAACAGTTTTTGAATAGATATCAACAAGAGATTCGTAAAGAAGGAAATTCAGAGCAGTTAAAATACTGCCAATTCACTGTGTATACATATTACAAAACTTGTACGTCCATAAAATTGCCAATTCATTTAAGAGTAACATATACTCGTATAACAAACTCTCAGAAGACTTGATAAAGATGTCACTTAATAAATTTAAATATTTATTAAAAGATCATCAGAATTGAGAAATTGTACAGTAATTTCAAAGATTACTTAAACAAGACAAAAACATGGGTGTCAATGAATTGCTTTAACCTACATAAAATAAATTAAAAATCGTTTTGTAATGATAAAGTGAAAAAAATGGGATGTGGCTGTATTATGGATACAGCCGTTTGTTGTACGTAAATAAGTCTCTTAATGGGTAATAGTTTCTATATAAAATGTTATTATATATGTAAGTCATAATCATAAGAAGGCCCCCGGTTTTACATGCTTTGTTTATGATGGCAACTGTTTCATTTAACGGGTTAAGTAAATTAATCAACTAAACAGATGTACTGGCACTGTCGTTGATCCGCTTGTTTTTTTTTTCTTTCCCAGCACTGCTTGACTCGATCATCGTGTTTTATTGGTACGATTCGATTGCTTTTGATATGCCCTTTCCAACTGTAGACGATCTCTATATTTCGATTTAGATTTTGACGCGTATAGGCTGACATTATATACGAGTATATTTTTTTATTTTAATTTAAAATCTTATTAGATTTACTATCACTAGTTTAAACTAATGTTTTATTTATAATCGATACATTTAGACGAGAATTAACGATTGATACTTGAAGGAGCGTCGTAGTTTCACCGAATTGAAAGTTAGACCAAATGGAACCTTACGCATTAGAATTACCTTGAATTTCGGATTTAGTTAGATTTAGCTACAACACCAAACGATATCCCCCATTTTGATAATTCGTTTCTGTGCATTATTTTCCTATGGATGCAATTTCACAGTATCCATGTCAAAAAAGGACACCGTATTGAGTTTGTTGTGGGCTCTTCTCAGAACAGGATGCGAAGGAACTCTCGTAACTTTAGATTCAAAGTCGTTATACCAATCGTTCATTGGAAAAATTATGTATGGATTAAAGTATATTCGACGATACAAAACTGCTGTAAAAGCCTACTTGAATAAGGATTTTTTCAATTTCAATTTATCTAATGTTTGTTTTGGTAACAAAAAAAGTTGTAGTCTGAAAGAAAAACTTAAAACATTATTAAACTTACGTGCCAATTTATTGTTTAAAAAAAGGTAAGCATCGCGAAGGAACCTGAATATCCCGGGAGCAATTCTAGGATATGTTTAGCCCGCAAACCCGGAGTGGAGCAGTTTGTTGAGTTTATACTCTAAAAACCCCCTCTCCTATAGGTCATTAATAGGCTGGTACATACATTTTTTTTTATATATTTTAAAAACCTTTTTAGCACACCACAAGGCTTGGAAGACGTATCTTCTTATCCTTTACTCTTTGCTGAACTAATGGAGGATGGTTGGAGTATAGAAGATCTTAAAAAGTTGGCCGGATTGAACCTTCTACGTGTACTAAATGCCGCCGAGCGTGTCTCGCGGGAATTGGCTTCAGCCCATGTAACACCCTATGAAGAAGTTGCTCCACGCGCAATAGATGGCCACAATTGCTCCAGCCAAGACATTTAACTTATAAAAGACTAACTTTTTAACAAAAGCAATATCACTTATCTCTATTTATAAGGTTTTGCAATAAAAGCTTTCATTGTGATATTTATAAAACGACTATATTTTAAGAGACATCGGTAGATATTTATTTCATTGTATTCATCAATCATAGCTCGATAGCGCAAACCATTATTGGTCGTGGAAAATTTTCATAAAAAGGGTATAGTACTACAACGGTCGCCGCGGCGGCCATTTGACTGATCTCGTTTTCCATCGTTAAATGCATATCTTGCTCTTTACAAAAAAAAAAAATATATCCTCTGATGTCTCTTAAAATATCAAAATGAAACCTCCTATTGGAAACCTTCCCGTTTAAAATAAACACTAAAAAGATATACATATAACAGAAACAACTGCAAGTGATACTCCTATGAAGTGTGATACCGCTATTGTTAATTAAATATCACGGATATTTGTTAAGATGTTTTATTACCAACTTATTATGTACTTACATTGTATATCCCAAGCTTTAATATTATAGTGTGTAGGTATTTGAATAAGTTAAAGGAGAATAATTATTCGCGTTAGATTTATTTACAAATATAAATTGTCGGGAAATTTTTAATGAAATTTGAGTTTTAGTGATCAATTAATAATAATTTTAGATGACAAAATCATATCAGATTTTAGGATTAAACAAGCGATCCTGCGTTGTTGGACTAAACTTACAATTTTATTTACGTGAAGTATTTTTAATTCTAAATTATATTAGACTTAGAACTCTTATTATATAGTAATGATATCAATGGAACATGGTTTATATGTTCTTTATGATCTTCCTATTTCTTACCTGTAGTGGGATATTTTCTAAAAACTTTACGCAGCTTGATGCAGTGCCTTCTACCAATCATTTATTTTCAATAATTTTTAATGATTCATCATTAAGTTATCACTTAATACAATTTTTTATACAGAAAATACATATATGAATAGGAAAACACATTGATATCTTAACCTCTGTTATACACGTATAATATTATTATTTATAAAAATAGATCTCTTCTCGTGACCCTAAAGATTATATGACTGTAATTAAACTTGTGTCAATCGAAAGCTAAAGTAATGTTCCAAAAATATAACTGAATCAATTATGGTTTTAAAATTGTTATTTTTGTTTTATACTCTGATTTTCCCTGTTAACTGTTATAAATATAGTTTATGAATCATATTTTTTTAATTTGAAATCTATCAAGTTTACTCAAAAGTTTAAAAGAAAAACGGTTCCACCAGAATGCTTCATGCTATTAACTTAGTGCCACTATTTTAAATGAAATTTGATGCAAAACTTTATTTTTTTTTACCTTTATATCGATGATATTTAACGAATACCGAATCTTAAAAAATATTTTAAGACGACCAAAATTTAGTGAACCATAGAATAGATAGCTATAGTATAAGATTTTAATATGAAAAAAATCCTATTATATACGTTTTATTATCTCCCAACAAAGAATACAGTTGTTTTTTTAAAATAAAACTAATCTCCTAGCTGGCATTGATGACTACCTATTTTAACACTAACGGACGTATTTTAAAGTTAAAACCTATAGCATACGTACATATATAGATACAGTCTAAAAATCCTAGGTTTTTTAAAAAAATTACTTTTATTATATCTTACTTATAAGAAAGTAGACAATGAACAATGCTTATATTAAAAAACCAAACTTAAATTTTATAGCTAACATAGTTTTAGAAACAAACAGTTTTATAGAAACAATAAAAGCTATAATAACTTTCTTATAGCATAGCTTTTTTCTAACCTTTTACGTAATACTAAAAGGTTTAATATCGCATATTGTGTAGCAAAAACTTTTTCGACGAAAAGGCTATGAACGAAATAAACATTTTACACATATAATTTTACAATTTTAGTTTTTTATTTAGGTTTGATGAAATGTAAATAAGTCATTTAGATAATGACTTACGTTTACATAATTTTAATGGAAGTTTTGTCTTGAAATGCAAAGGTACCAATTTTTCTTAAATCTTATAATATATAAATTATTTCTTTGATATCTAATGAGATGAATTAACGATCAAGTTTTATCTTAAACTCGTGTCATTATTTTATTAATAAGTTTGTATTTAAACTAATAATTTTTATATCTGATGATATGGTTTAATCCATATCATATTCTTTCGAATAAAGAATATTAATATTGATGAAGAAATGTATGTTTATTAATAAGTAAAAAAATATAAGATAGATTACTTTCTGGAATTTAATTAGAGAAATGCTCCACCACAATTCCTTTAAGATAAAACGACGCGTCATAGAAAATTATGTCTGCATAGCTTTTAATGTACGGTTTTTTAAAAGGTAAATATGATAGCTGAAGGACATCGTTTCAAATAAAATTATTTAACTTATACTCAAGGTATCCTTACATCTACTAAAAGGATCAATTCTTCAAAGCAGAAAAATTTTGTAGAAAATATAAAGTAGTTTTTATTAAATAAGACAAAAATAGGACCATGAAACTTAACATGTTTTAGCATATCTATAGTTTTCAACGTTGAATCTAACATTAACAATGGAATAATACCAAATTACGAGTATTAAATTATTGATGTTTTAATGACATTTGTTTATTCAAAAGAGAAAATAAAGTTCTTAACTATAATATATTTATTATTTCTATGCCTTCTTCCTATTAATAAAAATGCAGTCTTACAAGAAATAAAAACGTTAAAGTGCATGTGTACAAAGTACACATGTCAGAGGTGCAACTTTTTTGGCAAACCAATTTTTAAGTCTTGTTTATATATATATACAAATCTAAAACGTTAGACTTGCGAGACAGAGGGAGGGAAGAAGGGAGTGTGTTAGGAATTAAATTAATTTCATTGTCCTTAAAACATTAAAGGTGTCGAAAATTAATACAAACAATTTATTGAAATCCTGAAAAAAATAATGATGAATTGGACATAAAAATGCCACGTGTTTTTGTCAGTATTAGAAATTATTAATTAAATTTTGTTTTTGAATTTCAAATTTGGAAAACAGACTTTATGAAATATTTTTATTTTATGAAAATAGAATATTAAATTATTAAATGACGAGTGACAAATTAAAATGCCGCATGTTATTTGTAAATATTAGAGCTACCTAACCTTCAAACCAATTAGCATAAAAACGCTCCAAATATTTGTGACGCACGCGTTCAATTGAAAAATCAATATTGAGTTTTCTATTAAGATTTTCTCAATATTTGCCCGAAGTTGGGAAGTTGGCGGTGTGATCCACCCCCGTGCCTCGGAGAGCACGTTAAGCCGTTGGTCCTGCGCCTGATCTCTCTCCGGTCGTGTCGGATTCCCGTCACATCGGACTATGAGAGTGAAGGAATAGAGAGTGCACTTGTGTACTATGCCTGCCAATCCGCAGTGGAGCAGCGTGGTGGGTCTATGCTCTAAAAACCCTCGCTCCTCGGAGTGAGGAGGCCTGTGCCCAGCAGTGGGACGTTAAAGGGCTGCTAACGCGCCTAAAGAAGTTTCACTTCAATAATGCGGCCCATTGCGTGTCGCGACAGGCACAGCGTAAACTTAGAAATTTGATTTCTAATTCTACGCTGTGACTTGTAATTTAATAATTGTCATATCTGAAAGCTATAAAGAGAAGATGGAAATTAGTGTCATATGTACTTTGTGGTTTATATAGTTAAAGACTTCGTATGATATTTAAATAATCTAATTACACATTGAAATTATGCAAATGGCTTATGGAGTATAAGAAGATGATGAAGATATCGATTCTAGCTCGACTAATTTCGATCTGATTCAGGCGCGTAGTAAGCTGATGTCTTAGGACCCCGAAAGCGTTCAAGTTGGTCCAGAACCGACATCTTCGCGTTTTAAGTATAAGTATAATAAGCAGAATTTATATATGAACAAATCTCAGGTAGTCTACAATAAATATAGGTGCAATTTAAAAGTTGGTCAATATCGTTGTAATAAAGCTTATCTGTTATAGTTTTCGCTATACATTCAGTATGCACTACTACTGTGACTTCAATGAATATTTCACGTGACTGAAGAACGGTTTCACTTATAGTATCTATAATATTATATAGCTATTATAAAATGAAACATTTCGCTGAGTGTTCACTATATGACTAGATGATCTGTGTAATTTACAATAAAATTTTGCGATTTAAAACATGTCAATTATTGAAGTTATACTTCTTTTGTCTTTTTAGGGAAAAATGATGACAGTATTTTTTTACGATGCGCACGCACACCGCCACAAAATACGTTGGCTATAGTCAACATTCGTTTTTTTTAGATTTTATAATTACATAATACGTTAATTATTTTATTATATTACTTGTTAGATATATTGTGACATTGCAAATATCAAAGTGGCATTCTTATCAAAATTATAACTTTCAGGCTCAACTATAGAAAACACGTTTTATTATTTTCGAATCTTAGGCTTTTGCCTTGCATTGAGTGAATGAATAATGGAAGGAATTTATGGTTAGAATTTCGAAGATACTAACTATTGCTTACATATTATTTTGCATTTTTTATGCAATCAAGCGTGTATTTCAATAACCATTAACATATATATACGGTACAGAATAAAAACATATAACCCAAGGGTAGTACTAGTAATAATGAACGTAAAATCCTACAGTCATCTGGTTTTGCTTGCTAAAATTCATAACTTAAAAGGGGCAGAACCCAGATCTGTAATGTTTGATCATATGTCTTTTGACTAATTGACTATTCTCTACATAGTCTGTGCGTATTAGTCTGCACTCTGCACTCACTACCCTGTAATCTGTATGTAACCGCTTCAGATGTTTATTGTTTATGCTTGTATTGTTAATTGTTATTTGTTACATCAATTGTATGTAAATAAAAACGTAGGTACGCTGAGTTTTGATTTTTATTTTATATTTCGTTAACATTGTAAAACATGATTACAGTTTGAGGATTAGAACATCAATATGGGAGATAAATCAACGCCGTTACTGGCGGTCTTGCAACTTTTACGAAAGTATAATTTAAAGGTCTGTTTTTATTTATTAACAATTAGATTTATATATTTAATAAATTTATTCTAAATACCTATATATGTTTAGGGTACAGAAGATATCTTGAGAAAAGAAGCTAATTTGGGTGATGTTGAATATGAAAACCTAGATCTTCCTGAGGTTGAACTTGCTAGTATTCTGACAGCTCATCATACTGAAAGTGATCCATACAGCTATGAATTTGCTTACGATAGCCTTAAAAAATTCGTAGAAAATTCTCTGGACATATATAAGGTAATATAAATGTATGTTTATAATATAAATGTATGCAATAAATGAGTAGAGTATGAGATGTTTATGACATGTTTCAATAAATTATTGACATTGTTTTTAGTATGAGCTATCCACTCTCCTTTATCCAGTGTTTGTTCACATGTACTTAGTACTAATTTTGTATGACCATACTGAACATGCTTTAAAATTATTGGAAAAATTTGGTATTGAGCAAGAAGAGTTCTACCAAGATGACCTAAAACGTTTGTGCGCTGTCAAAAATAAGGATCAAATCAAGGGAAATGACCTAGCTGAAATATACAGGTAAAGTTCTATATGAATTGTATTTATTTAATTTATATTTAACTCAGTGCGTGCCAACAATGAAATAATATTTAGTTTGTATTAAAGCCTTGGATGTAAATCGAAGTTATCATACAGATTGTTTGCTTGAAATGTAAAGCAATGTAAAAAATTGTATTTCAAAAAAAGGAGGAAGAGTCAATGTTGGCTTACATATAGAGAAAAATCATATAGTTATATTTCTTATTAACAAAAAATGATTAATCTTAAATGGCTCCTTAGACTTCAATATTGCAAAACATGACAAAATTCTGAGTCACCTGGAAGGGTCTGAGGATGTCCCTAATGCACTGCCTTGAATAAAATCCTTTTATCATTTTGGTATGTCAAACCAATTCTATTTGTATTCACTGCTACCGAAACCTGTCACAATTGTTTGGGTTAACTGAGCTTCCTTTTCCCTTATGGGTCCGTTGTGTGTTATTCATTTGGAAATATTTATGGCACCTTTGTAAGTGTAACTTCTCATGTCTTTTTATGCATCAAGATTTGATTCCCAATCAATCTATGTTTTATGAAATCTGTTAACCAGATCTTCTTTGTAAGTTTTTGTGTTTTATTAAATTTGTTTGTTATTTCTCGTATATACTTTATTTGTTTAGCTCAAACAAATTTCAAGTGCAGCTGTCGAGAGATGCATCATCTCAGCTAAAAAGATATTTACATGAACAGAAGAGTTCACCAATCCTCATAAATATTATAAAAAATCATATCCAGATTGATGTCTGTGATGGCCCTGGTAGGACTCAAGCTCAAGTGAAAGCAACACAAGGAGGTCTACTTGGTGAAGCCTCTCGTAATGGTATATCTATATTCATAAATATAAAAGGCTAGCTTTGTGAAAAAGTTATGTATCTAGTTAAGTTCTGAGTGCATAAATAACAATTTCTTTGGTTGTCTTTTAGAACGAACATAATAGCTACAAAGGTTGTGCTTCAGCCTAGTGATCAAATCAGTACATTGAGAGAAAGCTTAATAGTTTTTACATGATATTTCAATACATGATGCTATTTTATTCTTCTACTTACATATTTATTTTATATTGGGAGAGCATGAACTAATAGTGGGAATTCAAAAAGTACTACCACTTTTCTTTATAACTCAACTATTTACCAGCTATAATAAAATTTAATTTAATGAAATTATTTGAAAAGAATACATTTTATTAAGTTTATCTTTGTAATCTTTTAATGTTACAAGAACATTGTGTTTGTTTACAGAAAATCGTGCAAAAGTTTACTATGGGCTATTGAAAGAGCCAGACCTGCAAATTCTTCCACCGCCTATTGAAGATGAAGAGGAAACTGAAGAAGCTCCAGATAAACCCAAGAAGAAGAAAGCAAAAAAAGATAACCTCTTTATGAAGAAACCAAAATCCGATCCGAATGCACCTCCCAATGATAGAATTCCTTTACCTGAATTGTAAGATTTTTACACCTTTATCCAGTATTTTACCTTCATTTCCTAGGATAATCTTATAAAGTGGGTTATTATTAACTTTTTATATTCATTGTAATGAGTTTAAGAAGTTAGTAAAAAAAGAAATAGAAAGATACATTTAAATATTTATGTGTGCTTTCAGTAGATGGTTTTGTAAATTTTTTTAATTTACACAACAAATGCTATGAATTATTTCCCACTTAATTCGTCAATAATAATTTGATTCCACAATTTGGTAGCAATTAAGTTGCTACAAGTTCAGACATGTTAAACATAAAAGAGTTATTGTTGTTAATTACTAAATAACTATTTGATTATGTTAACAGATGTTAACTTTTTATATAACAAATATTTTTAGATCCCTTCAGTTTTGTTACAATAGAGTGGACACTAGTACCTCAGTACTCTTACCGCTTGATTTTCACAACATGAATTTAACTCTCCAGGAAAGAAAATGATAAAATAGAAAAAGGGAAGGCCCTTAGGGAAGCTGCAAAACGTGTACAACTAGGTCCTGATTGTTTGCCGTCTATTTGCTTCTACACTCTTATGAACAGTGGGCAGAGTGTGATATGTGCAGACATCTGTGATGATTCCACATTATTGGCTGTGGGGTTTAGTAACTCTACTATAAAGGTCTGATACCTATAACGTTACTTTTTCTTACAGGTTAGCACTTGGCTGTAATCACCTTGTCTGGTTTGAGGCAATTTAACTCTTGTTGTATCTATACAGCATTGTACCGGAGCACAAATCTCTTATGTGGCTGAACGTCTTTCCTGGTAGATTGAAACAGCGGAAGCCTCCTACCATTTGAAACTCGGACGAATTAATAATTCCAAAATTTACCTTCCCGGAACCGAACCAGGCCTCTGCTTGCAAACTAAATACACCTCTACGCCAGCAAGGCAGTCACTTATTGCAAGTCATGTTCATATAGAACCGTTTTATATACATATATTTATAGGCAAGCCTGTCCAGCAAACCTGCGTCTGTCCTCTAACGAATAAAGATGCTAGATAAGTTTATGATGTACAACATCCTCTGAAGGTTATTTTATGATTAAAGTTACCATTTTCCTGAAAATCACGAAAAATCCCGTACTTTTGACCTTTGACCTTGAGTTAATTTTTCAAAGAATTAGAACGATGAGTCTTGAAATGACATTTATAATTTTGTTTTAAAAAAATTATTAAATATCAACTTGTTGTAAATTTATTTACCTTCACTGTTATTTTTTGGCTTAATTGGAGCGGACTAATTGTCAACTAAGTTGCCTTATACAATGATGTAGCGTGAATTAGTTACGTTGTTCATATAAACTCGGGCATTAATTCAATTCAAATACTAAAGTTTCCTACAGCCTTGCTATCAACAATCTAATTTAGTTTTCGTGTTTTCAGGTGTGGACACTAACAACAATGAGACTGCGTAGAATGAAATCTGCCGATAAATTACAAGATATTGACAGAGAAGCCGGTAAGTTTATTTAAAATGCCAATTTATTGTTGTTTGTAAATAAATTTATAACAAAGCAGTAATATATACACACTCACTGAATTTAAATAAACTTTTCATTATGTTCACAGCTTTTCAATAATTTTAAACTTTTGTACAAAATACACAAGCCACAATCATCTACACCTTTTTATACTCTCCTTTCCCCACCTTAACTCTCCTCTCCAATGCAACCAACATTGCCACGCCAGCGCCTCGAATATCAATAAACTTCATGTATTACAAAATCTCATCTATATGTACACAAAAAATGTTTTTGTGAATGTGCTTTATAGACGTTAAAGCTATCCAACCGACTTCTTCCTAATCGGTTTCAACAGAAAGACAACCATGAAACCCATCATACCACTTACTCTTCAGGAGATTTTCTAAGCCATTCGCTACTGACTTGAAGTTTATCAGTGACTCCTTTCGCATTAAGGGTAGATTAAGACATATTCCCACGAGTGTCACCGCTGGGAATAGTTATGTAGATTTGTACAATCACAATCATGACGCCATTAATTTCTTTATAAAAGTTATTTTTGCTTCTTTAAAAATTAATCTATAAGGACTAATAAAAAAGCGTCCAGGCCCATAAACTCACATCAAAACACAAACACACTAATGATAATAACTTGATGCACGTTTATTTTTTAATACTTAGGGCTAATTTTATATGTACACAGTTTCGGGAAGAGCCCCGAGATACGAATTTTCCTAGTTTAGGAAACAGTGTTTCACAGAAAAATTGTAATGATTGTATTTTATAAATATCACTTAATATTTTTTTTGTGTATTGTTTAGGGGACGTTCTCGTAAGAATGATGGATGAAAAGGACAGAGATACATGCCGCACTCTCTTCGGCCACTCTGGCCCTGTATACAGAGTTGTGTTTGACCCTGTTAAAAGTATGCTGTTGTCCTGTTCCGAAGATTCAACTAGTAAGTAATACTATAGACTATGTATATATATTCTAAAACTTGTTTTATAGACCCACGAATATATTGAAGATATAACGCGATTGTGCTGTATATAGACAGTGCAGTCAATATAACGAAACTGAGGGGACTTTACTGACTGAACTGAATGTTACAATAACGTTTTGTTTTATAGAGCTCAGGTTGGACTACGGTTTGTTTTAACGAGGTAAAAAACTCATTACTTATTGTAAAACAATAATTTGCTGTGTCTGAACGTGTTGATATCTTAATTGTGTAATCATATGTTATGTAATGTTTATAGATTTAAAAAATGCTCGTTATACTTGGATCTATATTCTGCAATGATTAAAAAATAGTTTAAAGGCGTTTTTGATAAATTTATTCATAACGATAAGTTATACTTTTCATTAGCTTTACTGCACTCCTAGGAGATTCAGTATATCTTGAAATTCCTATGTTGCTTGAGGCTTGTTGTTTTAAAGTTACACTATATGAAATAAAAATAATCTTGTCGTTAATTCCAAACTTTCATGGCTCCATGGGTAAATAGCCTCCCGTCTATTTGTGTCCTACTTGTTAAACATCCATCATTGTTTCTTTTGGAGTATGAAGACATCGTGAGACCTGCGTAATCCGGTAGAAATCCTGGAAATATATGAAGCTTGCCAACGAACCGTGGAGCAACTGGGTCTGGGCTCCAAAATCCTCACTTTTATGAGTGAGGTCAATGCCCATAAGAGAGAGTTAATATATGCATACTCTCTTTTGTCTTTTGCATAGCCGATTTAACATATTTACTAAATCTATAAATTCAACAGTAAGGCTGTGGTCTCTCCAATGTTGGACCTGCCTAGTGGTGTACCGCGGCCATGTGTGGCCGGTGTGGGATGTTCGGTGGTCACCGCATGGTCACTACTTTGCCTCGGGTGGTCACGACCGCAACGCACGCCTGTGGGCGACCGACCACCACCATCCCTTAAGAATTTTTGCGGGCCATCTTTCTGATATCGACGTAAGTTTTTTTTATTTTCATTTCTAAAAGTTCGCTCACCTTGATAATAACTTAGCACAACCCCATATATGTACACAGAGGTAGATTGAAACTGTTGGTCTTTTTAGAAAATGTCAGACTAGTTTTTTTCCTCGTATTATATCATATGGTGTTCTACTATCGGGTAAATCTGCTAGTATTAAATCACTATTTGTACTAAATGGCTCTTCTTTCAATATTTAATAGTGGTTCAAAAGAACTGCTGAAGAAAAAATATAGCAGTAAAAAATAACTGCTCACTGTGTATACAGGTTGTATGTTCAAAGGAATATTGACATTTTCATATTAAGACATAAATTTAACAAGTAATTTTAAGATTAATACGTTTTTAAATTCACTGAAGTCCCAGAAGATATTTAATGGATGTCACTTAATAAACTTAAAACCCCATATTATAAGAGATATAATTCAAAAATCATTTTATAATTCTAAGTAAGACCCTAAAAAATTCTAATCTAGAATTGCTCTAATTTTAATCAACTAAATTGAAATAACACTACAACGTTACTATGATAATGAAGAAAACCACTCGACTAAGTTTTTTTGTGAATTCTTCTCTGAAGAGGGCGCAAGACACTACAACGTTACTTTAGATTTAAGACAAAATAAATAGGTTTCAGCTTTTTTAAAGTGCTGCAAAACTACTTGAGTAGAGACTTTTTATTTTATTACTTTATTTTCAGTGTATACAGTTTCATCCTAATTCAAATTACATAGCAACAGGTTCCAGTGACCGTACTGTGCGTCTTTGGGATTGTTTAACCGGATCGCAGGTTCGCATCATGACTGGTCACAAGGTAATGGTGTTTTACATTTTTATAATTTGTTGTAGAATGTAAAAAAGTCAATTCCTACTTAAAACTGTATTAACAATAACATCACATCATGCACCAATTGTCTTAAACTTATTTCACAAAAAGCAACTTTTAAACCTCAAAGCTTTGGCGTAAATTTTTATCACAACTCCTATTAAATTAATAAGTTAACACTGAGTATCATCCACTACAATTTAATGTATTAGAACATATGGGGGCAATTTGTTAGAGGAAAGTATTAACTAACATATGGCATACAAAAAGAGACTAAATTAAACAATTTTACATTAATATTAAGAATTATAAAATAAATTGTCTTACACAAGAAGTACTAAGAAATGTGTTGTGGATTCTAGGCTGCATAATATTAACAACTCAAGGGTGTATATGTTTCTCCAACAAACTCCTAGGAGACACTGTAGAGATGTCAATTAATAAATCTAAATCATTTATTTTTCAAAGTTACTTCAAAAATCGCACTATACATTAGAAGGATTACTTGACGATAAAGAAGCGTAGTAGTGAATTAATTTCTCATTAGTAATGGTGCTGACAACAGACTAAGTTCGTTGTGGGTTCTTCTCAAAATAGTGCGCAAAGGAACCCTTGTAACTTTAGATTGTAAGTCGTTCTTTGATATAATCATCATATACATAGGAAATAACAACCAACTTAAAAGTGCATGCGTACGAAGTAGAAGTGAAACTCGTTTTATTTATACAAATCTAAAATTTTAGATTTAAAAAGTATCTTAGGGATTTCATGAAATTAGGTTGTACACAAAATATTTCATTTCATTTTATTAAAATATTCAAAGCGTCGAAAATAATTACAGATTTATCGAAAGCGAAATGACGAATTGGTAATAAAATTGCCACGTGTTTTTTGTATCAAGTAATACTTGCGTCATCCGCTAACGAGTTTCAGGAGATGCTAAATATTATGAATGAAGCTTTGAAAGGGAAAGGAATGAAAGTGAATGTAAACAAAACGAAAGTTATGCTTTTTGAACGAGATGAATCTATGATGAATGGCAATATTTTGATAGATGGGGAACAAGTGGAAGAGGTGAAAGAATTTGTATACTTGGGATCTAAATTTACAAAAGATGGAACATGTGAAAGTGATATCGAAAGGAGAGTGAATGCAGGGAATATGGTAAATGGTGCTCTGCATGCTTTTATGAATAGCCAGATGGTGTCTCAAAGGGCTAGACTGGCAGTGCATGCTGGAGTGTTGGTGCCAACACTTATGTATGGTAGTGAAAGTTGGGTATGGCAGAAGAATCACAAAAGTAAAATAAATGCGGTAGAGATGAGAGCGTTGAGAAGCATGAGTGGATTAAAACTGAGTGACAGAGTGAGAAATAGTGTGATAAGAGAACGTTGTGGTATAAAAGAAGACGTAGTGACTAAAATTGAGAAAGGTATGCTTAGATGGTTTGGGCATGTAGAGAGAATGAATGAAAGGAGACTGACAAAAAGGATTTATGAGTCAAGAGTGAATGCGAAAGTTGGAAGGGGAAGACCAAGGCGAACGTTCCTGGACCAAATCCAGGACATTTTAAATAACGGCCAGGTCAAGAGTACTCTAAACCGACGAACTTGTATGAAAGGTTTAATGAGAATGAAAGAAGCGAAGGAGATATGCAAGGATCGTGGCAAGTGGAAGGATGTTGTCTCTGCCTACCCCTATGGGAATGAGGCGTGATGCTATGTATGTATGTATGTATGTATGCTTTTTGTCAATATTAGAAATTAATTAAATTTTGTTTTTGAATTTTAAATTTAGAAAAGAGAATTTATGAAATATTTTTATTTTATATTTTATAACAAATAGTATATTAAATTAAAATGTCACATGTTATTTGTAAATATTAAAACTACCTAACCTTCGTAAGCTAGTCACGCGTTTCATCCGTAAAAAATTTGCTTCGTGCACCTAAAGAAGTTTCACTTCAAGAAATGAATTTGATGTTTATTGTGCAGTCAACACCACATGCCCTAGCATTTTCTGCATGTGGGAGATGGTTGGCGTCTGGTGGGGGCACTGGTGAAATACAAGTGTGGGACTTGTCGAGTGGTTTACCAACTGCTTCCATACCACCCTCAACCACATCGCCAATACACGCTTTGGCATTCAGCAGAGACGGAACTATCTTAGCTTCTGGTAACTATATTTAACGTTTTACCGACTATTATATATCAACAGTCCCTATAGAATTAAATATAAAATGCTAATTTTGTAAGACAGTGTTTCAAAGACAAATTATTTAGGGTAATATAGTAATATACTTACTCCTAGATAGTATAGTAAGTAGCACCATTAACATCTCACTGCTGGTCACTAGCGTCCTTACTCATCTGCATGTTTACTCTCATTGTCCAATGTGACGGGAATCCGACACGACCAGAGTATATAGTTAATATTAATCATCAATTCATTTATCTCTATAATCCTAAGGTATAATGCATGGTAACTAATATGTAGACTATGAAAAAAACACTTTCATTTATAAATTATTTTAAAACTTCACATGATAAACTATATAAATTTATATATATAAGACAAGCATTTACTTTGAGGATTATGACGTGAAATTTTAGGTGAATATGCTTTCATTAGTGCCTTAGTATATTCAAGGGTAAAAAAATCTAATCAAACAAGTATTACTCCAATACATATTTTATTTTATATACCATAATTAACATAATTGGCATACACATGATTATACATTTTATTACATATAATTCTACATATTATAAGGTAAAGTGCATTGTTATTTATATTAAAAGTTTAAATGGAAAAGACAGAAAGCTAAAATTTGTATATGTATATTATTTCATATATCATTATATAATAACAGGTGGCTGCAGAATGACTTGAAACTGAGAAAACAATAACCTCCTATATACTAACTTATTTTAATAATAAAAAATATTTGTGAGATATATATTTTAAATGCAGTGGGCACAGGTCCTTTCACTCATAGAAGATAATTTTACAGCAGAGATCCATCATGCTTCTCCACTGCGAATTAGCAGGCTGCAAATACTCCAGGAGTACTCCCTGTATATGTAGATTTCCACACTATGTTTTCCTTCACTGAAAAGCACATGATAGATTGAAAAGGACAATCATGCACACAACTTTCATTTTAATATAAAGATACTTAACAGTGCCAGCCCAAAAATGAAACTCCCAATTACTCAAAACAGGAATCCACATGTCTCACCACTAAGCATGAAAGTTTTTTATATAATACAATGGTATTGGAAACATATTTCGCACACTTATCTTTTTGTGTGTGTACTAATGACACATCAATGTGAGACCAGTATAAATTTATGAAATATATATACAAATGAGCTTTCAAAATCATTCAGTGTCATAAGTGATTAATTCACTTATGACACTGAATGCACTGCAGTTCTTGCACTCTGCTCTCATTCAATTTGAGTAATGAGTGGCCTCTATTTAAAGTGATTCTAAAAACCCTAACCTAATACATAAACTCAACTTTTTCAGGTTCTCTTGACTCCTTAATCAAACTGTGGGATTTTGTCACTATAACGGATGAAAGTTTAGGTGATGAGAATGGAACTAGTGCCTCTACTCAAAAAGAAGACAAGTTTTTATTACGTTCATTCCCTACTAAAAATTCGCCAATTAAAAGTCTACATTTTACACGTCGCAACCTTCTATTAGCGGTAGGATCATATGAAGGCAGTTCTTAAAATTTTTGTACCCTAATGACATTAATAAACTTTCACATGAATTTTTTTTTCTTACAACCTTTTTAATAATAGTCTAAAGAGATTGCACTTGCAGGAAGTATGACCGTTCTGATGTTATAAACTGTATAATTAAATTTAGAATAGATTCATTGCTTCGTGCAACTTGTGCTTTCATTGCCTGTTTAAAGTCCTCCTTTACACCTTTATCAGCCCCACGTGTACCAATCCTTCTTTGCCCAAGATGCTGTTGAGAATTCGGCAAGATGTCTAATGCAACATTTTTTCCTTGTTCATTCCAGATAAAACTTAGCTCTTCCAATATATCTATATGAATTATATATGCTGGAAATAGATGATAATGGAAAACACTCTTTTTCCTTATTGCATCCATAATATTTAAAAATAAGGATTCCTCTTGTGGCCGCCCAAGTTGCATGAGTACTAACATATGTCCATATGTCAAGTCAGTATTGTTTCCAGATTTAAATAATATTCTTATTAGTAATGTACAGAAATAGTGCATGATTGCAACTTTGGTCATGGGCAAGAAGTGTAAATGTCTATGTTTACCACCAACTATGAGATCTGATTCTAGGATACCTTCTACAGATGGTAACAATGGCAATGCTGATAGCATGTTCTCTACACATGCTAAGTTATTTTGTTGGAAAAAGTTAACAGATACCTTTAATATTATAGCTGTCAAATCATTTGCCACTGAAGTATTTGTTTCATTGTATCTACCTCTATATAAAGCCAATTCATCAGAAAACCCTTCCAACCATGGTTTAATCTGCAACTGTGAAGTTAATTTCATGAACTCCCTTGAAATTACTTCATTATTATGTAATAGCTCCCAACAATTAGCTGCAGCTTGAAATTGGTGAGCTGACACTCCAGTGACTTCGATTTCACCTTTTTTACGTTTAGATACGGGTAAATCAGGGTCAGACAAAGTTTCTACTAATGTATGATTTCCTTTAAGGGATTTATACTCATACAGTGACCTTAAGAAGAATACCACCCCACAATATAAAAGCTGCCGGCAGTCTTCAAAACCTCTTAATGTCATTAGTTTTTGAAAATAAGATTCCTTATTCAAACTATTACTATAGTTAACTAAATATAGATCCCATCCCAATTGGTGCCCTAACAAATCAAGTACACCATAAAGCCTTTGCCAGGGATCTGTAATGTCATGCTCAGTTTCATCATAAACATATGAATTGTAAAAATCAATCGCTTTTACAACCAACCGCTGTAGTAATCTTGGTGACTCAAGAGAATGCAAAAGAGGTAATGTTTCTACAACAAGCAACCTAGCATATCTATTATCATAAAAAAACTTTTCTGTGTTTATGAGTGTCTTTACAAGACTATCCACACCCAACTGAGGAAACTTTTTTAATAACAGAACTAATAATCGACAATGTTCCATAGTGTCATCACTATTTTCAACACTAGTCTTAAGTATTGTGAGTTGAATATCAGGACATATATTATCAAACATTTGACTCAAGAAGCTCACTTCATTAGATTTTAATGCATTGGCAATGGCAGATATTTCTAGTAATAGGTCGGAAAAATTATGTCTTGCTGATATTAACGAACTAAAACATTCAGCAGCTTCTTGTACATTACCAGATTGTTTTTCCATCAGATATGCTTCAAACTGGATTTTGAAATTAGACGGAAATAATGTTTTAGCTGTCAACATCCAAGCTTTCGCTGAATATATGTTAAGTTTGTGAGCTTCTTTAGCTCTTGATATAATGTAATCTTCGTCATCTTCAACGTTAGATTTTTCAGTCGCAGGCATTTTAGAACTACTATCATAAAAAATAATGCAATTAGAAATTAATAACTCTTCCCCACAAGTAAATTAACAATATAAGAAAATTAGAAATACTGTATTAATGTTGCTTGTGAGATAATTTAAATATTGTTGTTATTTGGGCTTTTTCCTGTGCCAGACTGGCACAGTTTACTTCGCCAGTGTCACGTAGAAATACAAGACGCACGTATAAGAATTTAAATATTATACTTTACTGATAAAACTGACAACTAAATTCTGAAAGTTAATATTTCTAATTTCAGACTTCCGTGCCTTTTTTTTTAAATAAGTCCTTCCACGCCTTGGATCCTAGTTCTTTAGGGCCACTACCCCATAGTCTCTGAAAATAATGTAAGCCGTCTTTTGCAACCAGAAACTCCTACAGACCCAAATTTGACTATTATTAGAAACGTCACACCGATTTGTAGAGGGCCACCCCAGTTTGTTGCTGGCCACACTGGTTGCTAGCTGGCCACACTGGAGCGGTCGCAGAGATTCGCACGCGTACAGTCACCTAAGTCACGTTCGACATTTCATACGTCATTGCCATGCCTATTTTAAATATTGCCGCCATTTTGAGTTGTTATGGATAAATAAACGTATTAAGTACCTAGTCTTCTTTTAATTTATAAGACTATTATAACAGTAAAATTTGCAAAATATTGAAAACGATAAGAATATTATTTATTATAATAAATATTATGATATTGATAGACATCCGTCTTCTTTTAAAATAATGCCTTAAGTTAGCAATTAAAAAGTTAAATAAATATTAAAACTAATTCCTATGAATTACTACCGGGGTATGCAGGTGTTTTGCTTTACCGAAAAATATAATGTTGGATTGAAATGTACAACAAAGCACATAAGATTCATTGCTATAAAGACAAACTTATTGGTGCGGGCCCAGGATTCGATCCGACGATTTTATTAAACAAGAATTCACGCGTCTTGCCGCTATCCATCTCGGATTTATTAGAGAAATACTGAACGTTGAATTCCTTTGTTGACATTGCAATCTCAATTTTACTTCGACAGTCTGATGGTAAAATCTATGATAGAAAGATAATAAATAAAACATAACATAGTAAACTACGACGTAAAAGACCAAAACTATGTATATATTTAATGTGTTAACCAATAAGTCATATGACCAATATAGTGTCTCTAGCTCTACTTAGTCTATAACGCTTGATAGTACACTCTTGACTCTAGCGTAATTCAGAGTACAAATATAAGTATATTCAGAATACAATAATTCTGGTTTTAATTATTATAATTCTGGTTTTAATATTTGTTTCTATCACATAAATAAATAAATAAATAAATAATCTTTTATTGGTAAACAACTTATTTGAAACATTTATGGATCAATACAATATTTCTTAATGTAACGATACAGATAAGATGGTTGGTCACTGATGCCTAAACTAGGTTACCCTGTACTATAGGCATCAGTTGCCTTCCCTCTTTTACAAACTATTGTACTACTTTCTAACAAATAGTGAGTTGCTTACAGTAACTAAATAAAGAATAACAAGAAAAAAATGAAATGTATGTGTCTGATTGAGTTATGATATATAGTTATGATATATGTGACGGGGTGTGTGTGTGTGTGTGTGTGTGTGACTGTGGATGAGTGCTATTGACTGCATTGCATAGGATTGTACGCCGTTTTCGTGGGTAATATTTATTTATTCTATAATATAAAATTTTATTTATAGTTAACAAATATTAATTAACAATATAATATCAGTAAATAATATAAATACAGTAGTGTTGATTTTCCCGACTTTTGTGCACATTTGAATTAATTAGCCACATTGAAACGACGATGACGACACCTATCAGTTCACAGATAAGTTTTTGACACTCTAGCTGATATAGTGGGTTGATGAATAGGGTTGACGTCAGGCAGGCCAGTCATAAAACATCAAACCAAAACCATTACAGCATGTTAGGTACGAGAATAATGGCGATAGGGCTAGGGCGTAACCCCGAGGCGACGCGCAGTTGCAGCACCCGGCAGTTGTGAGTAATGGGCAAGGATTGTTGTATGAGGGATGGGTGCAACGTAAGAAGCGAGTCCGGGAAATAAGGATAAGGTTTGCGAGTTGGAATATAGGTACGATGACTGGGAGGGGAAGAGAGTTAGCGGATGTATTAAAGAGGAGAAGAATCAATGTAGCGTGCGTGCAAGAGACAAGGTGGAAGGTAACGAAAGCAAGAGAAATTGAGGAAGGTTATAAATTTTACTATTGTGGCAGCGATGGGAAAAGAAATGGAGTAAGTATAATATAAGATAGTGAGCTGAAAGAGTGTGTCACTGTTGTAAAAAGAATAACGGACAAATTAATAGTAGTAAAGGTAATAAAAGAAGGCTTAGCGTTGAATATTATAAGCGTAAATGCGCCACAGACTGGATGTGATGACAGATTGAAGGAAAAGTTTTATGAAGATTTTGATAGTGCAATACTAGATATCCCAGACGACGAAGATATATACGTAGGAGGAGATTTTAATGGCCATGTGGGAGAAAAGAACGGTGATTACGAAAGAGTACATAGAGGATGGGGGTTTGGTAATAGAAATAATGAGGGAGAAGCCTTGCTCCAAGCTGCTTCAGCATTTGATCTAGCAATAATTAACACCTTCTTTAGAAAAAGTGACCAACATTTAATTACGTACAAAAGCGGGAACTACAAAACACAAATTGATTACTTTTTACTTCGAAAAAATAAAATTAGTTCAGTTAAGGATTGTAAAGTATTGCCAGGAGAATTACTTACAACCCAACGCCGTTTATTCGTTTTAGAGATCAAAACCAAAGTCAAAAGCAATAGAAACAAAACAAAAACAGTAGCGAAAATTAAATGGAGCTATTGGAGAATAAAATAATATGGAGAATTTAGAAAACAAGTAGTTGACAAAATGATCGAAATGAAAGAATTAACAGATAAAACCGTGAATGAATGTTGGAATGAGATGGCGGGATGCATTAGACGTGTAGCAAAAGATGTTTTTGGACAGTCAAAAGGTAAAAGAAAAATTGATAAAGAGACATGGTGGTGGAATAAGGAAGTACAACAGGCACTAAAAGATAAGAAAAATGCATTTAAAGAGTGGCAAAAAGTAGATGAAAGTAATCAAACCGATAAGCATAGTAAAATTACAAAGTATAACGAAACCAAACTAAAAGCTAAAAGAGCTGTGGCTATTGCAAGAGCCAATGCTCAAGAATCTTTATATAAAACACTTGAAAGTCCAGAAGGTACGCAAAAGATATATAAAATTTCAAAAGCAAGAGAAAAAAGAGGAAAAGATATAAATTACGTTAATTGTATAAAAGATAGTAAGGGGAAAGTATTGTCAGATAACGAAGAAATTAAAAAAAGATGGGAAAGATATTTTGAAAACCTAATGAATGAAGAGAATAATTGGAGTGGAGTGTTGGAAGATGTTCCATTGAATATGGGAGTTGTTAGAGAGATAGGCATAGAAGAAGTACAAAAGGCTGTCCAAAGTATGAGAAACGGTAAATCGGTTGGACCAGATGAGATACCAATAGAAGTGTGGAAGTTTCTGGATGTGGATGGATGGACGTGGCTGTCTTTGTTCTTCAATAAGTTGTTACAAGAAGAGGCGATCCCTGACGAATGGTGTATCAGTTCGCTGGTGCCTATTTTCAAAAACAAGGGTGATGTACAGGACTGTAACAGTTATAGAGGAATAAAGCTCATGTCACACAGCATGAAAGTATGGGAGAAGATTGTTGCTAGACGAATGAGAGAAGAGACGAATGTGACAGAGAATCAGTTTGGGTTCATGCCAGGACGTGGAACAACGGATGCCATATTCTCACTTCGCCAACTTTGCGAAAAGTACAAACGAGTACATAAGAACTTGCATATGGTGTTCGTTGATCTGGAGAAGGCATATGATAGGGTACCCCGTGAAGTCTTGTGGTGGGCTTTGAAAGAGAAAAGAGTGCCTGGGAAATACCTGCGTCTTATCCGTGCTATGTACGGTAGAGCAACTACATACGTTCGCTCCGCAGCCGGCGAAACTAACAAATTCAATGTGGGCGTAGGTTTGCATCAGGGATCGGCTTTAAGCCCTTTTTTGTTCCTCCTGGTAATGGATGCACTGACATCAAACATACAAGAGGAAGCACCCTGGTGCATGCTGTTTGCCGATGACATTGTGCTTGTTGGAGAGGATGGAGCTGAGGTACAGAGAAGGCTAGAAATATGGCAGGAAAAACTGGAAAACGCAGGGTTGAAGATCAATAGGACCAAAACAGAACATCTGTTCTGTGATTTCGGGGATCCATCCAGTTTTTCTTCGATTGTCTTAGATGGTGTTTCCCTTCGAGTCTGCTCAGATTTCCGTTACCTCGGCTCTATCTTCCAAAACGACGGCGGCATTGACCGAGATGTTACTAGCAGGATAAATGCAGGTTGGATGAAGTGGAGGCAGGTCTCGGGAACAATTTGCGATGCCAGAATGCCCCTTAAACTAAAGGGGAAGATTTATAAGACGATCGTAAGACCTGTCGTCCTGTATGGATCAGAGTGCTGGGCCACCAAAGGGGAGAATGAAAGGAAATTGCATGCAGCGGAGATGCGAATGTTGAGATGGATGTGTGGAGTGACAAAATTGGATAAGATTAAGAATGAGTATATTAGAGGAAGTGTGAAAGTAGCACCAGTGA